>CM038141.1:383021649-383176649 GCA_021437245.1 Aegilops speltoides | reverse complement strand
CCGCATTACTATTTTGTTATTTTGCTAAAAAAATCACATTTCCATAGTGTGCGCAAGTGAACAGCATCACTCTCAATAGTATACCACATCCGAGGACCAAACTGTTGGGGAACGTAGTAATTTCAAAAAATTTCCTACGCACACGCAAGATCATGGTGATGCATAGCAACGAGAGGGGAGAGTGTTGTCTACGTACCCTCGTAGACCGAAGCGGAAGCGTTGACGCAACGTAGAAGAAGTAGTCGTACGTCCTCCCGGTCCAACCGATCCAAGCATCGTTACTCCGGCACCTCCGAGTTCTTGACACGCGACAGCTCGATGACGCACCTCGATCTCCAATCCAAGAGAGGCTCCGAGGGGAGTTCCGTCAAGACGACGGCGTGGTGGCGATCTTGATGTTCTCTGCCGCAGGCTTCGCCTAAGCACCGCTACAATATGACCGAGGTGTAATATCGTGGAGGGGGCACCGCACACGCTGAGGAACGATCTCAATGATCAACTTGTGTGTCCATGGGGTGCCCCTGCCCCATATATAAAGGAGCAAGGGAGGGAGGAGGCCGGCCCTAGGTTTGGCGCCAGGGAGTCCTACTCCCACCGAGTAGGATTCCCTTTCCTAGTCCAACTAGGAATCCTTCCATGTAGGGGAGTAGGAGAGAAGGAAAGGGAAGAGAGAAGGAGAAGGAAGGAAGGCGCCCCTTCCCTAGTCCAATCGGACTAGAGCAAGGGAGGGCGCGCCACCTTTTGAGCCCTTTCTCTCCTTTCCCGTATGGCCCAATGAGACCCAATACGAATTCCGTAACTCTCCCAGACTCAAAAATACCGAATCACTCGGAACCTTTCCGAACTCCGAATATAGTCGTCCAATATATCGATCTTTACGTCTCGACCATTTCGAGACTGCTCGTCATGTCCCCGATCTCATCCGTGACTCCGAACTCCTTCGGTACATCAAAACTCATAATAACTGTCATCGTAACCTTAAGCGTGCGGACCCTACGGTTCGAGAACAATGTAGACATGACCGAGACACGTCTCCGGTCAATAACCAATAGTGGGACCTGGATGCCCATATTGGCTCCTACATATTCTACGAAGATCTTTATCGGTCAGACCGCATAAGAACATACGTTGTTCCCTTTGTCATCGCTATGTTACTTGCCCGAGATTCGATCGTCGGTATCCAATACCTAGTTCAATCTCGTTACCGGCAAGTCTCTTTACTCGTTCCGTAATACATCATCCCGCAACTAACTCATTGGTTGCAATGCTTGCAAGGTTATATGATGTGCATTACCGAGAAGGCCCTGAGATACCTCTCCGACATTCGGAGTGACAAATCCTAATCTTGAAATACGCCAACCCAACAAATACTTTCGGAGACACCTGTAGAGCACCTTTATAATCACCCAGTTACGTTGTGACGTTTGGTAGCACACAAAGTGTTCCTACGGTAAACGGGAGTTGCATAATCTCATAGTCAAAGGAACATGTATAAGTCATGGATAAAAGCAATAGCAACATACTAAACGATCGGGTGCTAAGCTAATGGAATGGGTCATGTCAATCAGATCATTCAACTAATGATGTGACCTTGTTAATCAAATGACAACTCCTTTGTCCATGGTTAGGAAACTTAACCATCTTTGATTAACAAGCTAGTCAAGTAGAGGCATACTAGTGACACTCTGTTTGTCTATATATCCACACATGTATTATGTTTCCGGTTAATACAATTCTAGCATGAATAATAAACATTTATCATGCAAATAAATAATAACTTTATTATTGCCTCTAGGGCATATTTCCTTCACAAACGCACTTCAAATGTTGAGTAGTCAACTGAATTTTGAGACACAAAAAACAAATTGCACTTCATACAGAGGGGTAATGAGCTGCTACACAATTTGGAGTGAACCACATCCGAGGACCAAACCACTGCAAATGTCTTCTTCAAACAAATTCATTCAAGACATCTGTACTGTAGATACATCTGGTACCAAGCAGAACTACACTAGGCAGAGAACTGCATCTGTATTTTTCACTTTTTTTGCCTTTTGATGTTACCCCCTACTGCAAGAACAAGAAAATCGAGGCGCAATTTTTGAACTGAACCACAGAGTGCTCTGGAATGAACTGCATCGAAGTTCCACCACTTTTTTACAAATGAATCGCTGCCATTATAAGCAATAAAATCTTCAAACAAAACAGACAAGCTGAAGTGCATGCACGCACTGTATTTCCACATCCTTGCTGTCGCTCGCATTTGGGGTGGGATGCGTTGCTGCCGTCATTGCTCGCATTTTGGGGTGGGCTGCGTTGCTGCCGTCGTTGTTGGCACGCCCACGAACTGTACTGTACTGCATCCAAACCAACTCATCAAATTTTCAGAAAACATTAGAAAATTCTTCTGAATAGCAACAACCTTGTATGGGATTGGGACGACTAACTTCACGGCACCACCGGATGCAAGCCAGCACACTGCCATACTTCTCTGGCGTGAAGGGAGATGCGAGGGGTGCTCTAGCAAACTGAAATCCCAGAGCTTGATGGCCGAGCACACCTGCTGATGTGTGCTGCTCCAGCAACACGCCTTGGGCTGCTCATGCGAGGGAGGATGACCCAATTGAATTGCATCGGGTAGTAGGCTCCACAACTCGCCCTCATCGGAGAACAGCAGGGAGAGAAACAGAGGAGTGGGGATCCTGGGCAGATGTGGTGGAGGCATGCGCCTGCGACGACGAGGAAAGGAGGAGGCCAGGGAGTCCCCTCGCTCGAGGGAGCAGGTAACCGCACCTGTGAGACGATGATGGTGGGTGGCATGGATGGATCTGATATTGGAGGGGAGGCCATCGACGGCCTTGGCTGGGGTGGGCGTTGGTGGATCCAGGCTGGGCGGTGGTTCTACGGTAGGTGGCATGGGGCAGGGCCGGTGGGAAGCGCAGCGGCCGAGGTTGTGGGAGGCGGCGACGGGTCTGAGTAGGCCGGTGAAGATGTGGTCGGGGTGGCACCTAGCTGCGGTCGGGCACGGAGAAGAAGATGGCGGGGGGCATATGATTTATGCAACACATAGCTCCATCCATGACAACATATATACATACATAAGAAACACAGTATCATCCATACATCTTACACTACTATCACAATATTCATCCAACACATTGTTCCATGAATCCATATAACAAGTTCCACATTATTCTTTGATAAAAACAGAAAGAAGAACAGAGAAACAAGCACTCCATCCATGCAAGCTTCCATATAGTGAATTAAATTTGCAAAATGGGAAACAAGAAAGTTAGAAGAAGAAGAGGAAAAAACTAGAAGAAGAAGAAGGAGAAGAAGAAGACTAGAAGAAGGAGAAGAAGACTAGAAGAAGAAGAAGAACTTCTTCTTCTTCTTCTTCTTCTTCTTCTTCTTCTTCTTCTTTTCTTCCTATTCCTTCTTTCCTTCCTCTTCCTTGATTTTCTTCATCTTATTATGTCATTTGTGGACTAAATAGGCTAAATTATGTCATAAATGGACTAAATAGGCTAAATAAGAAGAAAAATACCATTTTTGAGCTAACGTAGCAAATTAAGCCATTTTTGACCTAACTAAGCTTATTGTGTCATTTTAGAGGACAACAAGCTAAGTATATGACATTTATGAGGTTAGCAAGGTTATGATGCCATTTACGAATAAAAACAAGTAAGAGGATGAAAAGAAGAAGAAGAAGAAGAAGAAGAAGAAGAAGAATTTCTTCTTCTTCTTCTTCTTGTTCTTCTTCTTTTCTTTCTATTCCTTCTTTCCTTCCTCTTCCTTGATTTTCTTCATCTTATTATGTCATTTCAGGACTAAATAAGCTAAATTATGTCATAAATGGACTAAACAGGCTAAATAAGAAGAAAAATACAGTTATCACGGAGGTGTAGGAATGGTCGGGGCTGCGCCATTATTGGCAGACGGAGGTGAAGGACCGGTCGGGGTTCCGGCATTGGCAGACGCGGAAGGATTGGTCGATGCTTATCGGGAGCCATGCTGAACCAAATATCATTTCCAATAATGGCTCGTTAGCATGATGCAAACTGAAATGTGAATAGTAGTAACTAATGACCTTTCAAATCAAACTCACCGTGCCCGCCAGAGCAATCTGGGGCATCGGCGGAGCGGCCTGGCCGCTTTTCTCGCACATGGTCTGCACATTTGGTTCTCACAAGTCAATCATATTAGTTAGTAATGCGAACATTACGTGCATGATTGGGCTAATATGCACAAGAAACGTACCACGATGAGCTCGTATACGGCCCGGTGAGACGCATCGTTACGGTTCCTCTCCTCCTCCAACAGCTTAGCTGTCCTCTCCTTCCTCTCTCTCTCTCCCTCTCCGCCGCCTCCCTTTTTGCCTCCTCCAAAAGCGCCTGGCTCTTCAATCTCTCTTTCTCAACCGCTACCTGCAACACAGCACTCCTTGTTAGCATTGTAATCATCGACGGACGCACACACAATGTAATGGAGGAAAGGTCAGAGAGTCCGTATAACTAACCGCCATGGCGAGCTCTGCGGGCCGTGCACGAGGCGTTATCTCAGGATCAGAGCTACTCAGGCGCTTCTTGATCTACGGGAGAGTCTTAGGACAACGTATCAGTCCATCACCAATGGCTTGAGAGCAATGGGATCTCCTGCCACCAGATATCATCACCAGCGTTGTATCAAAAGGATCCTGGCTCAGGTTAAAGTCCTCCCATTTCGTCGTCTTCCCCTCGTCTCTGTACTTCATAAGCTTGTGGTGGGAGGAGATGTTGGTGAAGCTCTCTGGATGATCTAGGTCAGACTCCGTGAATGCCTTGGCCTTCTTGTACGGGGCCATATGGGCCATGCCATAGAGGTCGAACAGACTTGGCACAGGCTTCTTGTTGTACTGCGCCTGAGAGAGAGGAACAAAATATTAGTTTAGGGCTCAAGCTAGCATTAAGAATGATATTGCTATGTAAATAGGTCATTTTGGAGCTAAGAAAGGTTATTATGTCATTTTCGAGGAAAATAAGCTAAGTTTAGGTTATTTTCAAGGTAACCAAGATTATTATGCCATTTTTGACCAAAGTATGCTAATTATGTCATTATTGAGCTATCCAAGGTAGTTATGCTATTTTTTAGCTAACTATAACATGTTTAGGCATTCTATAGAGCTATCGAGGGTTATTATGTCATTCTAGAGCTAATTATGTCATGAATGAAATGTAGTAAGATTAGTTTAGGTCGTTATTGAGCTATCGAAGGTAGTTATGCCATTTTTTAACTAACTAAAGCATATTAAGTCATTTTATAGAGCTATCTAAAGGTTACTATGTCATTTTAGAGCTAAATATGTCATAAATGAACTATCCAAGGTAGTTATTATGTCATTTTAACTAACTAAGCATATTAAGTCATTTTGGAAAGGATAAATGCTACCATGAAGCATATTAAGCATATTAAGTCATTTTAACTAACTAACTAAGCATATTAAGCATATTAAGTCATTTTAACTAACTAACTGAGCATATTAAGTCATTTTATAGAGCTATCATGAATTTATTATGTCATTTTAACTAACTAAGCATATTAAGTCATTTTGGAAAGGATAAATGCTACCATGAAGAATGAAATTGCATGAATCATGTAGCAAACCACATACCCAGTTATCCCCGTACTCAAACAGGTTGGAGCTCCCTTGATGGTGTGGCACACCTTCCATTTGGTCGCGCTTATCCTTGGCCCTTTGGTGTTCGAGCTGCCATTTGGGAGAGCACCACGCATCCACAACGCCTCCCAACATCCATCTTATCGACACACCATCTCAGGGGCACCTAAGTGAGTCAAGAGAAATTTCAGCGCTACGAATCAAATCAAGAAAACTAAGTTCAAGGCCTTAAGAATAGGTATAATTACCGACAAGTACTTCTCCCTACTCAGAACTTGTTGTGACACTTCTTCTTGGCCCTCCTAATACCCTGCGAGGTGTAGTAGTCTCGAACGGCCTGCACCCGAGCCTCGTGCCGTAAGTTCTGAAGTAGGCGTTTGCACTCGGCTCCGACAACCATAGCCGCAACCTCCTGTTCTCCCTCTGAAACCTTGTAGAAGGTAACCAATCAAAGAATACAACAATGATTAGTACAATCACTAGGTAGGTAGTGTTCATTTTTAATTCTCTAAAGGAGAAATTACCCAAAACCAACGGAACACAATGTCGGCCACCGTCTCGCACGCGACACCGGCGACCATATCCCTTGGAGGGGCTGGGGCAACAGAGTACAACTCCCAGCTCAGTGCTAGCTGCGGAACCTGACCCTCACCGGGCATCATGACCCACCCAGGGAAGTGTTGCCGGCAAAGCGTGCCAAGGACCTGGTTGGGCCTGCGGACACCACGGTCACGGGGGTATACCTGATGACCCACAAGTGTAGGGGATCAATCGTAGTCCTTTCGATAAGTAAGAGTGTCGAACCCAATGAGGAGCAGAAGAAAATGATAAGCGGTTTTTGGTAAGGTTTTCTCTGCAAGCACTGAAATTGTGGGTGATAGATAGTTTTGTGATAAGATAAATAGTAACGAGTAACAAGTAAATAAAGTAAATAAAGTGCAGCAAGGTGACCCAATCCTTTATGTCGCAAAGGATAAGCCTGGACGATTTCTAATAATGAGAAAGGAGCTCCCGAGGACACATTGGGAATTATCGTCAAGCTAGTTTTCATCACGTTCATATGATTCGCGTTCGGTACTTTGATATGTGGGTGGACCGGTACTTGGGTACTGCCCTAACTTGGACAAACATCCCACTTATGATTAACCCCTATTGCAAGCGTCCGCAACTACAAAAGAAGTATTAAGGTAAACCTAACCACAACATTAAACATATGGATCCATATCAGCCCCTAAAGCAACGCATAAAATAGGGTTTAAGCTTCTGTCACTCTAGCAACCCATCATCTACTTATTACTTCCCCAAGCCTTCCTCTAGGCCCAAATAATGGTGAAGTGTCATGTAGTCGACGTTCACATAACACCACTAGAGGAAAAGACAACATACATCTCATCAAAATATTGAACGAAGACCAAATTCACATGACTACTAATAGAAAGACTTCACCCATGTCCTCAGGAACAAACGTAACTACTCACAAAGAATATTCATGTTCATAATCAGAGGAGTAATAATATGCATAAAGGATCTGAACATATGATCTTCCACCAAGTAAACCAATTAGCATCAACTACAAGGAGTAATCAACACTACTAGCAACCCACAGGTACCAATTTGTGGTTTTGATACAAGATTGGATACAAGAGATGAACTAGGGGTTGGAGAGGAGATGGTGCTGGTGAAGATGTTGATGGAGATTGACCCCCTCCAGATGAGAGGATCGTTGGTGATGATGTTGGTGATGATTTCCCCCTCCCGGAGGGAAGTGTCCCTGGCAGAACAGCTCCGCCGGAGCCCTAGATTGATTCCGCCAAGGTTCCGCCTCATGGCGGCGGAGTTTCGTCCCGTAAGCTTGCCCATGATTTTTTCCAGGGTAAAAGCGATGATATAGTAGAAGATAGACACCGGAAGCCCACCAGGGGGCCCAGGAGATAGGGGCGCGCCCTATAGGGGGGGCGCCCCTGTCTCCTGGACAGGGTGTGGGCCCCCTGGTGTATTTCTTTCGCTCAGAAATTCTTATTAATTCCAAAAAGTTGTTTCATGGAGTTTTAGGATTTTTGGAGCTGTGCAGAATAGGTTTCCATCGTTTGCTCCTTTTCCAGCCAGAATTCCAGCTACCGGCATTCCCCCTCTTCATGGTAAACCTTGTAAAATAAGAGAGAATATCCATAAGTATTGAGATATAATGTGTAATAACAGCCCATAATGCAATAAATATTGAAATAAAAGCATGATGCAAAATGGACGTATCAACTCCCCCAAGCTTAGACCTCGCTTGTCCTCAAGCGGAAGCCGAAATCGAAAAATATGTCCACATGTTTAGAGATAGAGGTGTCGATAAAAATAAAATACAGACATAGGGCATCATGATCATTCTTATAACAGCAACATAAATTGATTTTATCATATGATTTTTTATGCTCAAGTAACAATCAATTCACAATGTCAAGTATGGTTCAAAAACTTCATTGGGAACTAACAAACTATAATATCAGTCATTGAAGCAATTGTAATTTATCATAACATCAGAAAGAGTCGACAATAGAGCTTTTCAGCAAATTCACATACTCAACTATCATGTAGTCTTCTATAATTACTAACACTCACGCAATACTTGTGGTTATGGAGTTTCAGCCGGACACTGAGAAAGATAGGGGCTTATTGTGTTGCCTCCCAATGTATTCACCTTTAAGTGATGTCAACAATAATAGCCCATGCTAACTTACATCCAATTGGATATATATATCATGATCTTTCAAACACGAGGAGATTGCCAAAGGATAAAATGAAAAAGGGAAAGGTGAGGATCACCTTGACTCAAGCATAAAGTAAAAACATAAAGTAAAAGATAGGCCCTTCGCAGAGGGAAGCAGAGGTTGTCATGTGCGTTTGGGGTTGATGCACAAAATGTTAATGCAAAAGAACGTCACTTTA
This sequence comes from Aegilops speltoides, assembly GCA_021437245.1. Taxonomy (NCBI): domain Eukaryota; kingdom Viridiplantae; phylum Streptophyta; class Magnoliopsida; order Poales; family Poaceae; genus Aegilops; species Aegilops speltoides. The sequence goes on along the minus strand of CM038141.1, from coordinate 383,168,059 downwards.
TATTGCCCCATTGTATGTGGACCTTTATTATGCAGTCCGTCGCTTTTATTACTTCCACAACAAGTTCGTACAAAGCTTATTTTCTCTGCACTAATAAGTCATACATATTTAGAGAGCAATTTTTATTGCTTGCACCCATGACAACTTACTTGAAGGATCTTACTCAATCCATAGGTAGGTATGGTGGACTCTCATGGCAAAACTAGGTTTAAGGGTATTTGGAAGCACAAGTAGTATCTCTACTTGGTGCAAGGAATTTGGCTAGCATGAGGCGGAAAGGCAAGCTCAACATGTTTAGAAGGTCAATGACAATATACTTTAACTGAGATGTCGGAAAACATAAACCATTATGTTGTCTTCCTTGTCCAACGTCAACTCTTTTAGCATGCCATACTTAATGAGTGCTCCCAATTATAAAAGGTGTCCAAGATAATATATTTATATGTGAACCCCTCTTTCCTTATCACTTCCTATTAATTGCAACGATGACCAAGGCTAAGTTTATCAACTCTCAACAACTTTATGCCTCATACTTTCTATGTGTGAAGTTATGACTATCCAAAAGATCAATATGAAATATTTTATTCTTTCTACTTTCTCAAGATCATAGCAACATAGCAGAGCCCTTGACTCAACACTAATCTTTATTATAGATAGCTCACGGACTCAATTACAAAAAGAGATCACAAAGCAAAACTCAAACTACTTGACATCAAAACTTCAATCTACTAGATCAAAATACTACGAAAAGGATCGAACTAAATAAAGCGGTAAAGATAGGAGTGTGATGGTGATACGATACCGGGGCACCTCCCCCAAGCTTGGCGGTTGCCAAGGGGAGTGCCCATACCCATGTGATTATGTCCTCGGAGGTGGTGTAGTAGGAGTTGTTGATGATGTAGGCTTGTCATCCGTCTTCCAAGGCATAGGCTCTACATCATAGAAGGATGATCGAGTCTTCGGGATCCTTAAATCTGCAGCCAAACTCATCCTCTTGAATCTATATTCATACTCACAATTCTGGTTTTGCAGGTCATAGATCCGGGCTTGGAGGTGCTCGATTTTCTCTTGAAGCTTGAAGATGGTCTCCCCAATGACTTTGGCATCTAGCTTGTGGTTGTTGGTGAACTCCATGATCATCATCTGGTTGGCGTTGAGTCCACGCTCCACCATCCCTTGACATTTGAAAACTTCTTGCTCCACGGCTTCGAGCTTTGTCTCCACGCTCCCGGTACGCCTTGGTCCCTCCACATCGCGAATGTGCAGCACCCCCTCACGCATCTCAATGGTTTGAGGGTGTTGCAGCACCTCCGCAAGATAGGGATTGATAACCCTCTCGAAAAACTTGTCCTTGGGAGTGCTTGGAGACGACATGATGCTCTAGATGTGAAACAGAAACAGCTCGAAACAAAAACAGAGGATATTTGCATGATACGGTGGTCAAAACCCTCGGGAGTATATATAATGAATTTTTACCGACCAAAATACGTAACGTGCAAGAAAACGGAGTCCGAGAGGCACACGAGGTGCCCACGAGACAGGGGCGCGCCCTATAGGGGGGGCGCGCCCTCCACTCTCGTGGGAGCCTCATGTCCCTTTCGGACTACTTCTTTATTCCTAAAATTCTTAAATATTCCAAAACTGATAAAAATTGCCATTGGAGTCGGTTTACTTACCGTACCACATACCTATACCTTTTCGGAGTCTGGAACGCTCTGGAAAGTGTCCCTTATGTATTCCTCAGGAGTTACAGTTTCAATAATATTAGTTTCAACATTGATAGGATTACCTGAAATATAATGTTTAATTCTTTGACCGTTTACCACCCTCGGATTTGTGCCTTCGAAGTTGTTGATTTTTATGGCACCAGAACGATAGACCTCCTCGATAACGTAAGGACCTTCCCATTTTGAGAGGAGTTTTCCTGCAAAAAATCTTAAACGAGAGTTGAATAATAATACATAATCTCCTACGTTAAACTCACGCTTTTGTATCCACTTATCATGCCAGCGTTTGACTTTTGCTTTGAATAGCTTGACATTCTCATATGCCTGGTTTCTCCATTCATCAAGTGAGCTAATGTCAAACAACCTCTTCTCACCAGCAAGTTTGAAGTCATAATTGAGCTCTTTAATAGCCAAATATGCTTTATGTTCAAGTTCAAGAGGTAAATGACACGCTTTTCCATAAACCATCTTATAAGGAGACATACCCATAGGATTTTTGTATGCACTTCTACAGGTCCATAATGCATCATCAAGTTTTTTGGACCAATTCTTTCTAGATCTATTCACAGTCTTTTGCAAAATTAATTTGAGCTCTCTATTGCTCAACTCTACTTGACCACTAGACTGCGAATGATAAGGAGATGCGATTCTATGATTGACATCATACTTAGCAAGATTCTTACGGAAAGCACCATGAATAAAATGTGAACCACCATCGGTCATAAGATATCTAGGGACTCCAAACCTCGGAAAAATAACTTCTTTAAGCATTTTAATAGAAGTGTTATGATCAGCACTACTAGTTGGGATAGTTTCTACCCACTTAGTAACATAATCAACAGCAACTAAAATATGTGTATAACCATTAGAGGCAGGAAAAGGTCCCATATAATCAAAGCCCCAAACATCAAATGGTTCAATAACAAGAGAATAATTCATAGGCATTTCTTGACGTCTACTAATGTTACCTATTCTTTGGCATTCATCACAAGACAAGACAAACTTACGAGCATCTTTGAAGAGAGTAGGCCAATAAAAACCAGATTGTAGTACCTTGTGTGCAGTTCTATCTCCAGCGTGGTGTCTTCCATAGGATTCAGAGTGACACTTGCGTAGAATCTGTTCCTATTCATGCGCAGGCACACAACGTTTAATAACACCATCTACTCCTTCTTTATAAAGGTGTGGATTATCCCAGAAGTAATGTCTTAAATCATAAAAGAAATTTTTTGCTGGTATGTGAAACTAGGCGGTATATATTTAGCAACAATGTAATTAGCATAATCAGCATACCAAGGAGCAGTACAAGAAGCATTGACGATCGCTAATTGTTCATCAGGAAAGCTATCATTAATAGGCAGTGGGTCATCAAGAACATTCTCTAACCTAGACAAGTTGTCTGCAACGGGGTTCTCAGCTCCCATTCTAAAAATAATATGCAAGTCAAATTCTTGGAGCAAGAGAACCCATCTAATGAGTCTAGGCTTAACATCTTTCTTTTCCATAAGATATTTAATAGCAGCATGATCAGTGTGAATAGTGACTTTGGAATCAACAATATAAGGTCTAAACTTATCACATGCAAACACAACTGCTAAGAACTCTTTTTCAGTAGTAGCATAATTTCTCTGGGCAGTATCAAGAGTCTTACTAGCATACTGGATAACATTCAATTTCTTATCGACTCTTTGCCCTAGAATAGCACCTACAACATAGTCACTAGCATCACACATAATTTCAAAAGGTAAATTCCAATCAGGCGGCTGAACAATAGGTGCAGTGATCAAAGCCTTCTTAAGTGTTTCAAATGCTTCTACACAATCATCATCAAAGACAAAAGGAATATCTTTTTGCAATAAATTAGTCAGAGGCCTAGAGATTTTAGAGAAGTCCTTAATGATCCTCCTATAAAAACCGGCAAGATCGAGGAAACTTCTTATACCTTATGTCCTTGGGACATGACATCTTTTCAATAGCATCAACTTTGGCTTTATCAACTTCAATACCCCTCTCGGAGATCTTGTGCCCCAAGACAATGCCTTCACTAACCATAAAGTGACAGTTTTCCCAATTCAAGACGAGACTAGTGTCTTCGCATCTCTGCAAAACTCGACCAAGGTTGCTCAAACAATCATCAAGAGAGGATCCATAGATGGAGAGTCATCCATGAATACCTCACAAATCTTTTCACAAAAATCAGAGAATATAGCCATCATGCATCTTTGAAAGGTAGCAGGTGCATTACATAAACCAAAAGGCATACGTCTATAAGCAAAAGTACCAAAAGGGCAAGTAAAAGTAGTTTTAGATTGATCCTTCGCTGAAACAGGTATCTGGTAGAAACCGGAATAACCATCTAGAAAGCAAAAATGTGTGTGTTTGGATAGTCTTTCTAGCATTTGATCAATAAAAGGTAAAGGGTAATGATCTTTCTTAGTAGCTTTATTTAACTTACGGAAATAAATTACCATCCTATAACCTGTAATAATTCTTTGCAGGATCAATTCATCTTTATCATTAGGAACGACGGTAATACCTCCCTTTTTAGGGACACAATGGACAGGGCTTACCCACTCACTATCAGCAACGGGATAAATAATACCTGCCTTAAGGAGCTTTAATATCTCCTTTCTTACCACTTCCTTCATCTTGGGATTTAATCATCTTTGAGGATCTCTAACTGGTTTGGTATCTTTCTCCACTGAAATTTTGTGTTGGCATAATGTGGGACTAATGCCCTTAAGATCATCCAGAGTATATCCAATAGCTGCTCGGTGCTTCTTCAGAGTTTTCAATAATCTTTCTTCTTCTTTCTCTGAAAGGTTAGCACTAATAATAACAGGATATATTTCTTTTTCATCAAGATAAGCATACTTAAGATTATCAGGTAATGCCTTGAGTTCAAACACGGGATCACCCTTGGGTGGAGGGGGATCCCCAAGAATTTCAACGGGAAGGTTATGTTTCAACACAGGTTCCTATTTAAGGAACGCTTCATCTATTTCCTCCCTTTCCTTCATAAACATATCGTTTTCATGGTCTAGCAAATATTGTTCTAACGGATCAATTGGAGGAACAGCAATGGAAGCAAGACCAATAATTTCATCCTTACTAGGTGGTTCCCTTTCACGAGGTTTTCTACTAAACTTAGCGAAATTAAACTCATGAGACATACCATCTATGCCAACGGTGACAATATTCCTTTTACAATTAATCTTAGCACTAGATGTATTCAAGAAGGGTCTACCAAAAATAATGGGACAAAAATCATCTTGTGGGGAACCAAGAACAAGAAAATCAGCAGGGTATTTAACCTTCCCACACAGAATTTCAACTTCTCTAACAATCCCAAAGGGTTTAATGGTATCCCTATTAGCAAGCTTGATAGTAACATTAATGTCTTCTAATTCAATGGGTGCAATGTCATGCATAATTTCTTGATATAAAGTATAAGGTATTGCGCTAGCACTAGCACCCATCTCACATAAGCCATGATAACAATGATCTCCTATTTTAACTGAAATAACAGGCATGCCTACGACAGGTATACATGTTTTAGTATCAGGTCTAGCAATATTGGCAGTCTCACCACAGAAAGAAATTCCATGCCCATCTAAATCCTCATCCAAGAGATCTTTAACCATAGCAATACTAGGTTCAACATTAATTTGCTCAGGAGGTGTATAAGTCCTAGTATTACTCTCACGAACAACAGTCGAAGCTTTAGCATGATCCTTTATCCTAACAGGAAAAGGAGGTTTTTCAACATAAGCAGTAGGAACAATAGGATCACTATAGGTAATAGTCTTTTCTTCGACTATAATAGGTGCAACTACTTTCACTTCAACAGGAGGATTATATTTAAAACACTTCTCTTTAGGGAGATCAACGTGAGTAGCAAAAGATTCACAGAAAGTAGCTACTATCTTGGAGTCAAGTCCATACTTAGAGCTAAATCCACGGAAAGCATCGGTATCCATAAAAGATTTAACACAATCGAACTTAGGTGTCATACCTGACTCCTTAACATCGTCGGAACCCCAATCTTCAGAGTTGCGTTTAATTCTTTCCAATAAGTCCCATTTGAAATCAATAGTCTTCAGCATATAAGAACCAGCACAGGAAGTATCGAGCAGGTTGCGATTATCAAGAGAAATCCGAGCATAAAAATTCTAAATAATCATTTCAGGAGAGAGCTCATGATTGGGGCATGAATATATCATTGACTTAAGCCTCCGCCAAGCTTCAGTGATGCTTTCTCCTTCGCGGGGCCAGAAATTATATATGTAATTACGATCATGATGAACAAGATGCATAGGATAGAACTTCTGGTGAAATTCCAACTTCAGTCGCTTATAATTCCAAGATCTCGTATCATCACATAGCCTATACCATGTCAATGCATCTCCCTTAAAAGATAAGGGGAAGACCTTCCTTTTGACAACATCATCGGGAATACCTGCAAGCTTAAATAATCCACAAACATCATCCACAAAGATATGGTGTAAATCAGGATGCAATGTTCCGTCTCCTGCAAATGGATTAGCTAGCAGTTTCTCTATCATACCCGGAGGAATATCAAAGTAGATATTTTCATAAAGTTCAGTAGGTTGAGGAGCAACTCTTTTCTCTTCTAGTTGGGGTGAAGATACCCCGAACAAGCCCCTCAAAGGATAAGTTTCCATAGTGACAAGTAACAGAAAATTTGAGCACACTATATAAATGTTTCCTTACCAAGTTCCACTCACCAAAAGCGCTACACTCCCCGGCAACGGCACCAGAAAAGAGTCTTGATGACCCACAAGTGTAGGGGATCAATCGTAGTCCTTTCGATAAGTAAGAGTGTCGAACCCAACAAGGACCAGAAGGAAATGATAAGCGGTTTTCGGTAAGGTTTTCTCTGCAAGCACTAAAATTGTGGGTGATAGATAGTTTTGTGATAAGATAAATAGTAACGAGTAACAAGTAAATAAAGTAAATAAAGTGCAGAAAGGTGGCCCAATCCTTTATGTAGCAAAGGATAAGCCTGGACAATTTCTAATAATGAGAAAGGAGCTCCCGAGGACACATTGGGAAATATCGTAAAGCTAGTTTTCATCACGTTCATATGATTCGCGTTCGGTACTTTGATAATTTTATATGTGGGTGGACCGGTACTTGGGTACTGCCCTAACTTGGACAAACATCCCACTTATGATTAACCCCTATTGCAAGCGTCCGCAACTACAAAAGAAGTATTAAGGTAAACCTAACCACGACATTAAACATATGGATCCATATCAGCCCCTAACGAAGCAACGCATAAACTAGGGTTTAAGCTTCTGTCACTCTAGCAACCCATCATCTACTTATTACTTCCCCATGCCTTCCTCTAGGCCCAAATAATGGTGAAGTGTCATGTAGTCGATGTTCACATAACACCACTAGAGGAAAAGACAACATACATCTCATCAAAATATCGAACAAATACCAAATTCACATGACTACTAATAGCAAGACTTCACCCATGTCCTCAGGAACAAACGTAACTACTCACAAAGCATATTCATGTTCATAATCAGAGGAGTAATAATATGCATAAAGGATCTGAACATATGATCTTCCACCAAGTAAACCAATTAGCATCAACTACAAGGAGTAATCAACACTACTAGCAACCCACAGGTACCAATTTGTGGTTTTGATACAAGATTGGATACAAGAGATGAACTAGGGTTTGGAGAGGAGATGGTGCTGGTGAAGGTGTTGATGGAGATTGACCCCCTCCCGATGAGAGGATCGTTGGTGATGACGTTGGTGATGATTTCCCCCTCCCGGAGGGAAGTGTCCCCGGTAGAACAGCTCCGCCGGAGCCCTAGATTGATTCCGCCAAGGTTCCGCCTCGTGGCGGTGGAGTTCCGTCCCGTAAGCTTGCCCACGATTTTTTCCAGGGTAAAAGTGATGATATAGCAGAAGATGGACATCGGAGGCCCACCAAGGGGCCCAGGAGATAGGGTGCGCGCCCTATAGGGGGGCGCCCCCTGTCTCCTGGACAGGGTGTGGGCCCCCTGGTGTATTTCTTTCGCTCAGAAATTCTTATTAATTCCAAAATGTTGTTTCGTGGAGTTTCAGGATTTTTGGAGCTGTGCAGAATAGGTTTCCATCGTTTGTTCCTTTTCCAGCCAGAATTCCAGCTGGCGGCATTCCCCCTCTTCATGGTAAACCTTGTAAAATAAGAGAGAATATCCATAAGTATTGAGATATAATGTGTAATAACTACCCATAATGCAATAAATATTGAAATAAAAGCATGATGCAAATTGGACGTATCAATACCCAGCCCCTGCAGCATGACAAGGCAAACACATTAGATATTAATTTGAAGGAACATGAAGGCAAAAGGTTAAAAAATAGTAAATGCACTTACTTCAACCCTTTAGGCGCAATAAACCACCTCTGGTCGGGGGTCGTCGGCACGGGCGGGAGCGTTGTACCGCCACGCTTGTAGACCTTCTTGCCCTTCTCAACTATCTCGTCGTCGCTGTAGCTATCATGTGAAAAGGTGTCCTCGCTACCATCCTCCGGGGTCTAGCCTCCGAAGTCTCATGGGAAGAAGACGGTGGGACCGGAGGCTCGTGGGAAGAAGCGGCAGGACCGGAGTCTTCTGGGACGAAGACCCCGTGACCGAAGTCTTCTGGGACGAACACCCTGATACGTCTCCAACGTATCTATAATTTTTTATTGCTCCATGCTACTTTATCTACTGTTTTGGACTATATTGGGCTTTATTTTCCACTTTTATAATATTTTTGGGACTAACCTATTAACCGGAGGCCCAGCCCAGAATTGCTGTTTTTTGCGTATTTCAGTATTTCGAAGAAACGGAATATCAAACGGAGTCCAAACGGAATGAAACCATCGGGAACGTGATTTTCTCACCGAACGTGATCCAGGAGACTTGGACCCTACTCCAAGAAGCTTCCAAGGAGGTCAAGAGGGTGGAGGGCGCCCCCCTAGGCGCGCCCCCTACCTCGTGGGCCCCTCGGAGCTCCACCTACGTACTCCTTCCTCCTATATATACCTACGTATCCTCAAAAGACCAGAGAAGGAGCCAAAATCCTAATTCCACCACCGCAACCTTCTGTATCTACGAGATCCCATCTTGGGGCCTGTTCTGGAGCTCCGCCGGAGAGGGCATCCATCACAGAGGGCTTCTACATCATCACCATAGCCCCTCCGATGAAGTGTGAGTAGTTTACTTCAGACCTTCGGGTCCATAGCTAGTAGCTAGATGGATTCTTCTCTCTTTTTGGATCTCAATACAATGTTCTCCCCCTCTCTCGTGGAGATCTATTCAATGTAATCTTCTTTTTGCGGTGTGTTTGTTGAGACCAATGAATTGTGGGTTTGTGATCCAACTTATCTATGAATAATATTTGAATCTTCTCTGAGTTCTTTTATGTATGATTGAGTTATCTTTGCAAGTCTCTTCAAATTATCCGTTTGGTTTGGCCAACTAGATTGGTAGTTCTTGCAATGAGAGAAGTGCATGGCTTTGGGTTCAATCTTGCGGTGTCCTTACTCAGTGACAGAAAGAGTTGCAAGGCACGTATTGTATTGTTGCCATCGTGGATAACAAGATGGGGTATTTATCATATTGCATGAATTTATTCCTCTACATCATGTCATCTTGCTTAAGGCGTTACTCTGTTTTTAACTTAATACTCTAGATGCATGCTGGATAGCGGTCGATGAGTGGAGTAATAGTAGTAGATGCAGAATCGTTTCGATCTACTTGTCACAGATGTGATGCCTATATACAAGATCATACCTAGATAACCTCATAACTATGCTCAATTCTATCAATTGCTCAATAGTAATTTGTTCACCCACCGTAGAATACTTATGCTCTTGAGAGAAGCCACTAGTGAAACCTATGGCCCCCGGGTCTATTCTCATCATATCAATCTCCATCACTTTATTTACTTGCTTTGCATTTTACTTTTTAATTTGCATCTTTATATCAAAAATACCAAAAATATTATCTCTATCATATCTCACTCTTGTAAGTAACCGTGAAGGGATTGACAACCCCTAAGCGTTGGTTGCGAGTTGCTATCGTGTTGTGCAAGTATGGTGGACTTGCGCGTGACCTCCTACTGGATTGATACCTTGGTTCTCAAAAACTAAGGGAAATACTTACGCTACTGTGCTGCATCATCCTCTCCTCTTCGGGGAAAACCAACGCAAGCTCGAGACATAGCAAGAAGAATTTCTGGCGCCGTTGCCGGGGAGGGTTACGCAAAAGTCAACATACCAAGTACCCATCGCAATCCCTATCTCTCGCATTACATTATTTGCCTCTCGTTTTCCTCTCCCCCACTTCACCCTTGCCGTTTTATTCGCCCTCTCTTTCCCTATCTCCTCTTCTTTTTCCTTTTGCCTTTTGTTTGCTTGTGTGTTGGATTACTTGTTGCCATGGCGCAAGATAATACCAAATTGTGTGATTTCTTGAACCAATAATAATGATTTCCTTAGTACTCCGATTGCTCCTCTTAATAATGATGAGTCTTGTGAAATCAATACCGCTTTGCTGAATCTTGTTATGAAAGATCAATTCGCCGGCCTTCCTAGTGAAGATGCCGCTACTCATCTAAACAATTTTGTTGATTTGTGTGATATGCAAAAGAAAAAAGATACGGATAACAATATTGTCAAATTGAAGTTATTTCCGTTTTCACTTAGAGATCGTGCTAAAGTTTGGTTTTCATCCTTGCCTAAAAATAGTATTGATTCTTGGAACAAGTACAAAGATGCTTTTATCTCTAAGTATTTTCCTCCCGCTAAGATTATCACTCTTAGGAACGACATCATGAATTTTAAACAACTTGATCATGAGCATGTTGCCCAATCTTGGGAAAGAATGAAATTGATGCTTCGCAATTGCCCTACTCATGGTTTGAATTTATGGATGATCATACAAAAAATTTATGCCGGATTGAACTTTGCTTCTAGAAATCTTTTAGATTCGGCCGCGGGAGGCACATTTATGGAAATTATGTTAGGGGATGCTACCAAATTGCTTGATAATATTATGGCTAATTATTCTCAATGGCACACCGAAAGATCTTTTAGTAAAGAAGTGCATGCTATAGAAGAAATCAATGTTTTGAGTAAAAAGATGGATGAATTTATGAAGATGTTTGCTCCTAAAAATACTCCTCTTGATCCTAATGATATGCCTTTATCTACTTTGCTTGAGAATAATAATGAATCTATGGATGTGAATTTTGTTGGTAGGAATGGTTTTGGTAACAATGCTTATAGAGGGAATTTTAATCCTAGGCCTTTTCCTAGCAATCCTTCTAACAATTATGGAAATTCCTACAACAACTCTTATGGAAATTTCAATAAGATTCCCTCTGATTTTGAGAGTAGTGTTAAAGATTTTATGAATTCACAGAAGAATTTTAATGCTTTGCTTGAAGAGAAATTGCTTAAAGTTGATGATTTGGCTAGAAACGTCGATAGAATTTCTCTTGAAATTGATTCTTTAAAGCTTAGATCTATTCCTCCTAAGCATGATATCAATGAGTCTCTCAAAGCTATGAGAATTTCCATTGACAAGTGCAAAGAAAGAACCGCTAGGATGCGTGCTTCCAAAGATGCCTTTATTAAAGCGTGTTCTTCTAATCCCTATGAAAATCAAGATGAAGATCTAAAAGTTATTGATGTGTCCCCCATTAAATCTTTGTTTTGCAATATGAATCTTGATGAATCTGAATATGATATTCCCTTACCTAGAAGGCGTTCTAAGAATTCTGAGTTTCTAGATCTTGATGATGAAATTGATGAAAGTAGGATTGAAATAAATAGAAACCGTGATGTTGCTAAACCTACTATTTTGGATCTCAAGGAATTTAATTATGAAAATTGCTCTTTGATTGATTGTATCTCCTTGTTGCAATCCGTGTTAAATTCTCCTCATGCTTATAGTCAAAATAAGGCCTTTACCGAACACATTGTTGATGCCTTGAGGCAATCCTATGTAGAAAAGCTTGAGTTGAAAGGTTCCATCCCTAGAAAACTCCATGATGAGTGGGAACCTACCATTAAAATTAAAATTAAAGATTTTGAGTTTCATGCTTTGTGTGATTTGGGTGCTAGTGTCTCTACTATCCCCAAAACTCTATGTGATTTACTAGATTTTCGTGATTTTGATGATTGCTCTCTAAACTTGCATCTTGCGGATTCCACTATTAAAAATCCTATGGGGAGAATTAATGATGTTCTTATTGTTGCAAATAGGAATTATGTGCCCGTAGATTTTATCGTTCTTGATATAGATTGCAATCCTTCATGTCCTATTATTCTTGGTAGACCTTTCCTTAGAACGATTGGTGCAATTATTGATATGAAGGAAGGGAATATTAGATTTCAATTTCCCTTAAAGAAGGGCATGGAACACTTTCCTAGAAAGAAAATAATATTACCATATGAATCTATCATGAGAGCCACTTATGGATTGCCTACCAAAGATGGCAATACCTAGATCTATCCTTGCTTTTATGCCTAGCTAGGGGCGTTAAACGATAGCGCTTGTTGGGAGACAACCCAATTTTATTTTGTGTTTTTTGTTTTTGGTTCTGTTTAGGAATAAATAATCCATATACCTTCCGTTTGGATGTGGTTTTATGTTTTAATTAGTGTTTGTGCAAGTAAGACCTATAGGATAACCTACGATGATAGTTGATTTGATTCTGCTGAAAAACAGAAACTTTGCATGCACGAATTTAGTTATGATAAATCACAGGAACGTGCCTTTGCGTTGATTCTTTTTGATGCTGATCAATAAACAAATTGTACAGGACTTCCTATTTTGGTAGAATTTTTAGAGTTCCAGAAGTTTGTGTTAGTTACAGATTACTACAGACTGTTCTGTTTTTGACAGATTCTGTTTTTCGTGTGTTGTTTGCTTCTTTTGATGAATCTATGGCTAGTAAATTAGTTTATAAACCATAGAGAAGTTGGAATACAGTAGTTTTAACACCAATATAAATAAAGAATGATTTCATTACAGTACCTTGAAGTAGTCTTTTGTTTTCTTTCTCTAACGGAGCTCACGAGATTTCTGTTGAGTTTTGTGTTGTGAAGTCTTCAAGTTTTGGGTGAATTCTTTTGATGGATTATGAAACAAAGAGTTGCAAGAGCCTAAGCTTGGGGATGCCCATGGCACCCCCAAGATAATCCAAGGACACCAAAAAGTCAAAGCTTGGGGATGCCCCGGAAGGCATCCCCTCTTTTGTCCACTTCCATCGGTAATTTACTTGGAGCTATATTTTTATTCACCAACATGATATGTGTTTTGCTTGGACCGTCTTGTATTATTTGTGTCTTCGCTTGTTAGTCTACCACAATCATCCTTGCTGTACACACCTTTTGAGAGAGTCATACATGATTTGGAATTTGTTAGAATACTCTATGTGCTTCACTTATACCTTTTGAACTTGATAGCTTTGCTCTATGTGCTTCACTTATATCTTTAGAGCGTGATAACTTTTGCTCTAGTGCTTCACTTAGATCTTAGAGCACGGTGGTGGATTTGTTTTAAAGAAACTTGATCTCGCATGCTTCACTTAGATTATTTTGAGAGTCATTAATAGCATGGTAATTTGCTTAATGTTAATATACTTGGTATTCAAGAATTGTGAAACTTTCTTTTTTTGAGTGAATTAAATTAAGTTTGATGCTTGATAATTGTTTTGAGATATGGAGGTGATAATATAAAAGTCGTGCTATTTGAATAGTTGTTAATTTGAGAAATACTTGTGTTGAAGTTAGCAAATCCCGTAGCATGCACGTATGGTTAAAGTTGTGTAACAAATTTGAAACATGAAGTGTACCTGGTTTGTGCATCCTTATGAGTGGCGGTCGGGGAAGAGCGATGGTCTTTTCCTACCAATCTATCCCCCTATGAGCATGCGCGTAGTATTTGAATTTTTGATGACTTCTAAATTTTTGCAATAAGTATATGAGTTCTTTTGACTAATGTTGAGTCCATGGATTATACGCACTCTCACCTTTCTGCCTTTGCTAGCCTCTTGATACATTGCATTGCCCTTTCTCACCTTGAGAGTTGGTGCAAACTTCGCCGGTGCATCCAAACCCCGTGATATGATATGCTCTATCACACATAAACCTCCTTTTATCTTCCTCAAAACAGCCACCATACCTACCTATCATGGCATTTCCATAGCCATTCCGAGATATATTGCCATGCAACTTCCACCATCATCATCGTGACATGCATTACTTTGTCTTATTGTCATTGCATGATCTTGTAGTTGACATCGTATTTGTGGCAAAGCCACCATGCATTATTTTCCATACATGTCACTCTTGATTCATTGCACCATCCTGGCACACCGCCGGAGGCATTCATATAGAGTCATATCTTGTTCTAGTTTCGAGTTGTAATCCTTATGTTGTAATCAATAGAAGTGTGATGATCATCATTATTAGAGCATTGCCCTAGTGAGGAAAATGATGATGGAGACTATGATTCCCCCACAAGTCGGGATGAGACTCCGGACGAAAAAAAAGAAAGGCCAATAAAAAAAGGGCAATAAAAAAAGAGAGAGAAAGGGCAATGTTACTATCCTTTTACCACACTCGTGCTTCAAAATAGCACCTTGTTCTTCATGTAGCGAGTCTCATATATTTGTGCTTCAAAGTAGCACCATGTTTTTCATATAGTGAGTCTCATAAATTGTCTTGTTTATACTAGTGGGAATTTTTCATTATAGAACTTGGCTTGTATATTCCAATGATGGGCTTCCTCAAAATGCCCTAGGTCTTCGTGAGCAAGCGAGTTGGATGCATACCCACTAGTTTTGTTTTGTTGAGCATACATAGCTCTAGTGCATCCATTGCATGGCAATCCCTACTCCTCATGTTGACATCAATTGATGGGCATCTCCATAGCCCGTTGATTATCCTCGTCAATATGAGACTTTCTCCTTTTTGTCTTCTCCACACAATCCCCATCATCATATTCTATTCCACCCATAGTGCTATATCCATGGCTCGCGCTCATATATTGCGTGAAGGTTGAAAGAGTTTGAGATTATTTGAGTATGAAACAATTGCTTGGCTTGTCATCGGGGATATATAAGTTGGGAACATCTTTGTGTGACAAAAATGAAGCATAGCCTAACTATATGATTTTGTAGGGATGAACTTTCTTTGGCCATGTTATTTTGAGATGACATAATTGTTTGATTAGTATGCTTGAAGTATTATTATTTTTATGTCAATATGAACTTTTATCTTGAATCTTTCGGATCTGAATATTCATGCCATGATTAAGAAGATTTACATTGAAATTATGCCAAAGTATCACTCCGCATCAAAAATTCTTTTTTTATCATTTACCCACTTGAGGACGAGCAGGAATTAAGCTTGGGGATGCTTGATACATCTCCAACGTATCTATAATTTTTTATTGCTCCATGCTACTTTATCTACTGTTTTGGACTATATTGGGCTTTATTTTCCACTTTTATATTATTTTTGGGACTAACCTCTTAACCGGAGGCCCAGCCCAGAATTGCCGTTTTTTTGCCTATTTCAGTATTTTGAAGAAACGGAATATCAAACGGAGTCCAAATGGAATGAAACCTTCGGGAACGTGATTTTCTCACCGAACGTGATCCAGGAGACTTGGACCCTACTCCAAGAAGCTTCCAAGGAGGTCAAGAGGGTGGAGGGCGCCCCCCTAGGCGCGCCCCCCTACCTCATGGGCCCCTCGGAGCTCCACCGACGTACTCCTTCCTCCTATATATACCTACGTATCCTCAATAGACCAGAGAAGGAGCCAAAAACCTAATTCCACTGCCGCAACCTTCTGTATCCACGAGATCCCATCTTGGGGCCTGTTCCGGAGCTCCGCCGGAGAGGGCATCCATCACGGAGGGCTTCTACATCATCACCATAGCCCCTCCGATGAAGTGTGAGTAGTTTACTTCAGACCTTCGGGTCCATAGCTAGTAGCTAGATGGCTTCTTCTCTCTTTTTGGATCTCAATACAATGTTCTCCCCCTCTCTCGTGGAGATCTATTCGATGTAATCTTCTTTTTGTGGTGTGTTTGTTGAGATCGATGAATTGTGGGTTTGTGATCCAACTTATCTATGAATAATATTTGAATCTTCTCTGAATTCTTTTATGTATGATTGAGTTATCTTTGCAAATCTCTTCGAATTATCTGTTTGGTTTGGCCAACTAGATTGGTAGTTCTTGCAATGGGAGAAGTGCATGGCTTTGGGTTCAATCTTGCGGTGTCCTTACTCAAAGGATGTAAAGAGTTGCAAGGCACGATTGTATTGTTGCCATCGAGGATAACAAGATGGGGTATTTATCATATTGCATGAATTTATTCCTCTACATCATGTCATCTTGCTTAAGGCGTTACTCTGCTTTTTAACTTAATACTCTAGATGCATGCTTTGGATAGCGGTCGATGAGTGGAGTAATAGTAGTAGATGCGAATCGTTTGATCTACTTGTCACGGACGTGATGCCTATATACATGATCATACCTAGATAACCTCATAACTATGCTCAATTCTATCAATTGCTCAACAGTAATTTGTTCACCCACCGTAGAATACTTATGCTCTTGAGAGAAGCCACTAGTGAAACCTATGGCCCCGGGTCTATTCTCATCATATCAATCTCCATCACTTTATTTACTTGCTTTGCCTTTTACTTTTTACTTTGCATATTTATATCAAAAATACCAAAAATATCATCTCTATCAGATCTCACTCTCGTAAGTAACCGTGAAGGGATTGACAACCCCTAAGCGTTGGTTGCGAGTTGCTATCGTGTTGTGCAGGTACGAGGGACTTGCGTGTGACCTCGTACTAGATTGATACCTTGGTTCTCAAAAACTGAGGGAAATACTTACGCTACTGTGCTACATCATCCTCTCCTCTTCGGGGAAAACCAACGCAAGCTCGAGACGTAGCAGACCCCGTGACCGGAGTCTTCTGGGATGAAGACTCTAGGACCAGACTCACATGGGCCGAAGGATCGGCGACCCGAGTCTGGTGAGGCGAAGGATCAGCGACCGGAGGCTCATGGACCGGAGTCCGAGATGGGTCCACGTCAGATGGAGCAGTCATGTGGTCGGGTGAATCAGCTGAGGGTGGTGGCAGGGAAGGCGTAGCAGCCTTCCTACCTCTCCCGGGGCCACGTCCACCTCTACCAGCCTTCTTCGTCCTCCCCCGACCTCTCCCAGACGAAGTAGAAGCGCCCGCCACAGTTGTCTGCATACTATCTAGCTGCGCTCTCCGAAGGGGCTGGGGTGCAATAATGGAACCACCCCTCACAGTAGTGCTCGCAGGAGGCTCGGGCGCTCTGGACCCTTGCCCACCATCCCGTCAACACCTGCAATGACAAAAAGTAAACGAAATTAGTACAACATAAAAAATTGGATACCTGACATGAACATAATAATATGTATATAATTTAAGTGTATCATCATCATGAACATAATAAAAATACACCCGATCAACATAAATATATATGATGTTTTGTATCATCATCATGTCCGGGGTCGATCGGGGTGTCGAGGTGTCGGGGTGTGGTGTCCGGGTGTTGGGGTGTGGTGTCAGGGTGTCGGGGGTCGGGTCGGGGTGGGTGGGGGGTCGGGTGTCGATTGTCGGGTCTCGTGGTGTTGGGGTCGGGTCGGGTGTCGGTGGTCGGGTCGGTCGGGGTGTCGGTGGTCGGGGTCGGGGTCGGGGTGTCGGTGGTCGGGGTGTCAGGTGTGGGGGTGTTGATGGTCAATTGTCGGGGTCGGGACGTGGTGTCCGGGTGTCGGGGTGTCGGGGTCGGGGTGTCGTGCCGGGGTGTCGTGTCGGGGTCGGGGTGTTAGGGTGTCGGGGTCGGGGTCGGGGTGTGGGTCGGGGTGTGGTGTCAGGGTGTTGGGAGTCGGGGGTCAGGGTGTCAGGGTGTCGGGGTCGGGGTCGGGATGTCGTGTCGGGTTGTCGTGTCGGGGTCGGGGTGTCAGGGTGTCGGGGTGTGGGTCGGGGTCGGGGTGTGGGTCGGGGTGTGGTGTCAGGGTGTCGGTTGGTCGGGGGTCGAGGTCGGGGTGTGGTGTCAGGGTGTCGGGGGTCGGGGTCGGGGTGTCGTGCCGGGGTATCGGGGGTCGGGGTTGGGGTCTCTTTTTTCCTTGTCTTCTTCTCTTCTTCTTCTCGTCCTCCTCTCCTCTTTCTCTTCTTCTTCTTCTTCTTCTTCTCCTCCTCCTCCTCCTCCTCCTCCTCCTCCTCCTCCTCTTCTCCTTCTTCTTCTTCTTCTTCTTCTTCTTCTTCTTCTTCTTCTTCTTCTTCTTCTTCTTCTTCTTCTTCTTCTTCTTCTTCTCCTCCTCCTCCTCCTCCTCCTCCTCCTCCTCCTCCTCCTCCTTTTTCCTCTTCTTCTTTTTCTCTTCTTTCTTCTTCTCCCTCCTCATGTTCCTCCCTCCTCCTCCTCCTTCTACTTCTTCTTATAAACTAAAACTAAAACTAATCTAAAAGAAACTAAAAGTAAAACTAATCTAAAATAAACTAAAGTGAAACTAAAACTATAACTAAAACGGAAACTAAACTAAAAGAAACAAAAAGAAACTAATTAAAAAAAGGGGAAGGAGCTCACCGGCAGGAGGAGGTGGCGACCCGGTGGAGGGGGAGGCCGGACGGCCGCGGCGGCCGCTGGAGGAGGCGGCGACCCGGTGAAGGGGAGGCACGACGGCCACGGCGAGGCGGGGCGGGATGGCCGTGGCGGACGCTGGCGGGACGGCTATGGCGCTGGCCGGGCCGACGTGGAAAGAGCGGCGGGCCGCGTGGAGGTCGGGAGGGTGCGGAGCGGCCGCTCTGACGGACGGGTCGGCGGCGGCAGAGCGGGCCGTGTGGGTGGGGATGGCGGCGACGGAAGGGGCGGGGGACGTGGAAGGGGCGGCGGGGGTGTGGTGGAGGTCGGGGCGCCGCAGGGAGGGGTGGGTGGTGGCGGGGCGGCCGGCTACGACAGACAAGGTCGGCGGTGGCGGCGCGGTTATGGGTGGGGAGGGAACGAGCGAGAGAGAGTGGAGAGAAGAGACAGAGGACGGGGGCGGGATGGCCGTTAACGTACCCGCCTCTTTGTCGTCCGCCAACGGTCGGCAAACATTCTTTGTCGTCTGCTTGCGGACGGCAAAGAGGTGGGGCCAGTGGGCTTGGGTTGGTTACACAATAACTGGACCCACCAACCTCTTTGCTTTCTGCTAGCGGACGACATAGTTTCTTTAGCGTCAGCTAGCGGACGGCAAAGAGTTAGCTGATGGCAAAGACCTTGTTTGCCATCAGCTACTTCTTTGTCGTCCGTTTTCGTGTGGCTGACGGCAAAGACCTTCTTTGCCGTCCGCCAGCGGACGGCAAAGAGTTGGCAGACGACAAATAAGCTAATTCCAGTAGTGTTCAGAACAGGATTTTCTTCATCAACATTTGGGTCACCAATACATTGATCTTTTGCTTTGTGATTAAGGCCAAGTGATTTGATAACTCCATCAGCATATCCTTTGTTGCACTTGTGTTGTTTCATTGGGCACTGAATTGGAAAATCAGTCTTCAAACTGAAACCTTGTCCCAGATCTGGCGTGCAATACACCCCATGGTTGATACACTGGGATTTGCTCTGCCTACTTAAAGTGTAGGACTACGGACAAGGCCATGTAATGGAATGTGAAGTCAGCTGTGTGTATCCCTTCTTCTCAAGTATCTGGGGTTTTCCTTTAAAATTCTTGACGAAATCAATCTGGCTATCACAGTTTGGACGACATTCGTCATTAATGTTAGCCCCTTCTAAAACTAATGTCCACTGTAGCTTCCGTTGGATGGTCTCTTGATTGATATCGAAAAGTGGCCATGGTCTTGGTCGGAGCTTGGTTCCATCATAAATCTGCAGCTCATTTGAAACAGAGAACATAAGGGTGTCAGTAGCTTGTTGAACTTGAGCATGAAATTCATATGATGCCTGCATAGACAATATGACTTCCCGTAGCTGCAGAACATAGAACGAATAAGGCTGCAACTCCTTGTAGTTGAATCGCAATGAAAAATGAAAAATGACCAGGAAGGTTTGGCCCCGATAAAAGCTTAGGCCATTCGTGCATTCCCAAGTACTTGCTGGATCAGGTGGATGCTCAAGGTAATAGGTTGGCTGTACACACTAAATATCTGATGGCTGCAGCATTTTGGAATCAATTTCTCCATAAACCATGTTATACTGGAGGCATACTTTGTCCAGCACTGTATTACAAGCCCTGGTTGATTTAAGATGCTGACAACTGTATTTTTCCAAAGCTTCAGTACTGGTCATCTTGTCCATGAAGTACAGACTGACTGGAATCTTGTGTTGCAGCTCCACAAAACTAAGAATACACTTGTCATGATTGTCAGGAGGCTTAGTATGTGGTAAGGGAGAATTAAAGTGTTCTGCGGACTGCAGTTTCATAGCCATGACTGCTACTCGCACAGTGCAACCTCCACTGAGTATGATGGCCATTCCCATGTTTTTATGTCGACCAAACTCCCACTTGTCAGGAAATACAATAACCTGAAGCGACATGGTTTGAACCAATGCACTTGTGGAAAAGTATCCAACATGAGAAATATCCAGAAGGGTGGGTAGCTGCTACCTCTTGAGCACTGCGTTGGATTTCCCCGGAGAGGAGAGGATGATGCAGCAAAGTAGCGTAAGTATTTCCCTCAGTTTTTGAGAACCAAGGTATCAATCCAGTAGGAGACCACGCACAAGTCCCTCGTACCTACAAAAAACGATAGCTACTCGCAACCAACACGATTAGGGGTTGTCAATCCCTTCACGGTCACTACGAGAGTGAGATCTGATAGAGATGATAAATAATATTTTTGGTATTTTTGATAGATAGATGCAAAGTGAAAAGTAAAAGGCAAAGTAAAAACAAAGCAAGTAAATAAAGTAATGGAGATTGATATGATGAGAATAGACCCGGGGGCCATAGGTTTCACTAGTGGCTTCTCTCAAGAGCATAAATATTCTATGGTGGGTGAACAAATTACTGTTGAGCAATTGATAGAATTGAGCATAGTTATGAGTATATCTAGAGAATGATCATGTGTATAGGCATCACGTCCGAGACAAGTAGATCGAAACGATTCTGCATCTACTACTATTACTCCACTCATCGACCGCTATCCAGCATGCATCTAGAGTATTAAGTTAAAAACAGAGTAACGCCTTAAGCAAGATGACATGATGTAGAGGGATAAATTCATGCAATATGATAAAAAAAACATCTTAGTTATCCTCGATGGCAACAATACAATACGTGCCTTACTGCCCCTTCTGTTACTAGGAAAGGACACCGCAAGATTAAACCCAAAGCTAAGCACTTCTCCCATTGCAAGAACTACCAATCTAGTTGGCCAAACCAAAAGGATAATTCGTAGAGACCTGCAAAGATAACTCAATCATACATAAAAGAATTCAGAGAAGATTCAAATATTTTTCATAGATAATACTGGATCATAAACCCGCAATTCATCGGTCTCAACAAACACACCGCAAAAAGAAGATTACATCGAATAGATCTCCATGAGAGAGGGGGTGTCGGTGTCAAAACCGGCGGATCTCGGGTAGGGGGTCCCAAACTGTGCGTCTAGGCGGATGGTAGCAGGAGACAAGGGACACAATGTTTTTACCCAGGTTCGGGCCCTCTCGATGGAGGTAAAACCCTACTCCTACTTGATTGATATTGATGATATGGGTAGTACAAGAGTGGATCTACCACGAGATCAAGGAGGCTAAACCCTAGAAGCTAGCCTATGGTATGATTGTTCTAATGGTTGTTGTGTCCTACGGACTAAAACCCTTCGGTTTATATAGACACCGGAGAGGGCTAGGGTTACACAGAGTCGGTTACAATGGTAGGAGATCTACATATCCGTATCGCCAAGCTTGCCTTCCACGCCAAGGAAAGTCCCATCCGGACACGGGACGGAGTCTTCGATCTTGTATCTTCGTAGTCTTGGAGTCCGCCGGACAATGATAGTCCGGCTGTCCGGACACCCCTAGTCCAGACTCCTCGGAGCCCTCGAACCTGGCTTCAATGACGATGAGTCCAGTACAAGATAATGTTCGGCATTGCAAGGCGGGTTCCTCCTCCGAATAGTCCATAGAAGATTGTGAACACCAAGATAGTGTCCGGCTCTGCAAAATAATTTCCACATTCCACCATAGAGAGAATATCATGTACACAGGTCCAATCTGCTGACGTATCTCGTAGTGTGACGTCACGCCACTACCAAGCCTTTACTTGAATCGTTTTTTATTATACCGACTCAGCGCATTTAGCGAAGCGGTTTCCTTGGCACGTCTTGTCGAAGCAGAGATCGTGTTCCCCTTATTCCGGGATTCTCATCAATACGGACGTGGGTAACCCAACCGCGCCCGTCGCCACGCCCCCTCTATCGGAGGCGAGTCCCGAACGGTCACGGAGACGGCTCTTGGTATTCTTCCTCTTTATAACAGGACCAAGGCTCGTTTCTTTTCTTCAATCCTTCCTCAAATCTTCTCCTTGCCCCGAGTTCCAACACCCAGAGCCCCAGATTCGAGCGCCTCGGACCGTCAACAATGTCCGGTTCCGACCTCCAGGGCCGGTGGATGCCCTCCTCCGTCACGGAGGAGGACGTGCTAAAGTTGTGAGAGGCCAAGTACCTGTCTTACGAGATTTCGCACAGGCTGCCCGCCGAAGGGCAGGCCATACCCACCCCCGAGCCCGGCGAGTACGTCTTCTTTGTATCCCACCTCCGCCGGGGTTTAGGCTTCCCGACGGATCCTTTCGTGAGAGGGCTCATGTTCTACTACGGGCTGGATTTCCATGACTTGGCTCCGGAGTCCATCCTCCATATCTCCGCATTCATCGTCGTCTGCGAAGCCTTCCTCCGCATCACCCCCACTTCGGCCTATGGCTGAAGACCTTCAATGTGGAGCCGAAGATGATGGGGGGGCGTCAAGCAGAGTGCGGCGGGGCGGCCATAAGCAGGAGGGCCGATGCCCCGTGGCCCGAGGGCTCCTTCCAAGAGGAGCTCGGCTTGTGGCAGCAGGAGTGGTTCTATATCACCGCTCCGAAGGGCAGCAGGCAGAAGCCGCCGCCCATATTCCGCTCGGGACCTCCTCGACGGTTGATGTCGTGGGTCAACCAAGGGCTCAACTGGGGGCCGTCAAAAGACGTGCCCCTATTGCAGGGCCGGATTCGAGACCTCCAGGCGAGGGAGCTCGATCTGGTCGTGGTGATGCAGGTTATGCTAATTAGGCGTCTCCTGCCCTGCAAACACCGTCCTCTCTGGCTGTGGGAGTTCAATCCGGAGGGACCACGGATTCTCCAACACTTTATGGGTACGACACCCGTGGAGATGTACAAGTTGTTCTTCGGACCACAGGCGGCGTGTTCGGAATTGACCGAGGATGCCGGCCTAAGTTGCAATCGCCCGGATACTCAAGTAAGTAGCTCAGTGTTCGGACGTACCATTTGTTTGCCTTTCTACAATTCGCCTTTCAACCCATTATCCTTCAACAGGAGTGGATAGCGCAAGCAAAGCTGATACGGTGTCCGGCCCCCCTCCCAGAGACCGCGCCGGATCCCGTGCTGGTCAGCATGTTGGAGGTTGCGCCTTCAGAAGAAGGCGAAGGGGAAAATAGAGGAGCTACCGCCTCGCCCAAGGGGGCGCTTGAAGAAGGGGGATCGAGAATCCCTCCCTCCAGGGGGAGAAGAGGACCGCCTCCGAAGACCCGGAGGCCAAAGCCCCTAAGCGGCGGAAGAAATCTTCACCGGAGGGTCCTGCGTCCGGGGAGGTCCCGGCCGCACAGTCTTCTCTAAAGAATCAGCCCTCCAGTGAGCCGTGAGTAGAAAAAGGGGAGTTCATTAATAAGAAACATCCCTATTTGTGCTTCTGAGGATAACCGAAATTTTTACCTTGTAGTTCGGATCTCCGACCTTCTCAGATGAGCTCGTCTTCGGGGGATCTTCGTCCGGAGATGATGGAGAGCGAGACGCCTCCGTCTGCTGCACCGTCAGAGAGGGCGGACGAGCCTGAAGTGTCGTCACGGAGGGTATCCCCGAACCCAGCGGAGCCGAAGAGTTCGGCGCCAACTAGTGTTCGGCCGGGGGAGCTGAAGGATCTGCTTGAGAGGGCGTCCATCACAGAAGATCACCGTGCATTGATGAGTACGGTGATTAGAAGGATTTCGTCCGCCGAAAGCGGATTGCATAATGCCGTCAGGAGTTTGCTGGCGGGGTTTGAGGTATGTAAAAATGACACCTCTTTTTGACAGTTTTGCACATAAAGTGCGCCCTGTATAGATAGTAGCCCCTGAGACTCGGTAGGTTGTCGAAAGCGACAGCGTGCCAAGGATCAAAATCGCAGGTATTGAGTGTCGCCTTTCCTATGCAGGTGGCGGATAGTCCGGGGGCTAGCCGGACTGATGGAGTTGCTGAATTAATGCGGCAACTTCGATGTTGCGGATGCGACATCGCTAGTCAACAAGCGACTTGACGAGTCGCAAGGTAAGTTGTCTCCGCAGATCACCTATTAAGGGAGCCAAAGCCCACCTCTTACAATATTTATGCTTGACGCAGATGGTGCTGCTGCTGTGGAGAGCCTTCGGGCAGAACTTGCTCAAGCCAAGGAGCAAGCCAGAAGGAGTGATGCGGCTGCCTCGAGGGCGGTCGAAGAGTTAGAAGCCGAAAGGGCTGCACACTGCCGAAGCAGGGAAGAGATGGCCGAACTGCCGTTAAATTGAAGGATGCTACCGACCGCAATGAGGCTCTTGAAAAGGAGCGCCTATCGGGCGAGAAGACCTGGGAAGGCCACCGCCCGAAGCCAAGGATGCCCGCTCGCAATGCGGGCTATAAAGGAGGAGCTGCGTCGGTAGGAGACATTGTGGTGGCAAGCCTTTTACGCTGCGCCGCAGTTTATGGATCAAAGTATGCCCAGCTTGGCCACCGTGGGGTCCGGAGGATCCATATATGGACTTAGCGGCGAAAAGCGGCGGATGCCGCCAGTGCACTTCCGAAGTCGGAAGGATCACAAGACGGAAGAGCTATTTTGGTCTCAATTCCATAGTCCGGATCGTTCACTTCTGCTGACCGATCGGTTGGCCGAATGGGCTGAGCTGAATAGGTTGTCCGGAATTGCCATGACGGATATCGTGACTCATGTCTGGCCGGATAGGCCCAAGGCGACGAGCTATTTTGGCTTATTGCAGCAATTTCTTGGGGCGGTGCCGCATCTCAAGTTGATGAAGCGGTCGGCCTGCATAGAGGGTGCGCGGATGGCCCTTGCCCGTGTGAAGACGCATTGGACAGAGATGGATGCCACCGCTGTTGCAACCTGTGGTTCGGACGAAACCCGGTTACCCGCCGAGCACTATTTTGGGGAAGTTCTGCGTGGTGCTCGTGTAATAGAGTCGCAGTGCTCGAAAAATGTCACGTTCAAATGAACATTTTATTTTGTAAAACAAGGGTTATGATATAATCGCTTTTTATACTTGTGCGTTTCAAGTATTGAAATATCTCCTATGCGGCCATTTATGTATACGTGTGTATAACCTAAAAGATGGCAGTCATCGGCTTCAGCCCCCACGCACAAGGTGCAGGGGTGTTCGCAAAAATAGCGCATTTTCACACTTAATCCGACGTCTCGGTCCCGTTAAGGAGGTGGTAGCGTAGCAAACGAGGCAACCGGACTATAATGCTTTATCACTTTCACTTAGCCATTGGAGTTCAAGGGTGGGACTACGATATAGCCCCTGGGGGCACCGCGCTCTCCGAATTCTGGGCACGTATGTGCCTGACCAGGAAGCGGTCCTTCATCAAAGCGGAGGAATTCTAAACATTCCGGTGGTCGATCGAGTGGTTGACCAGTCTCTCGATGTATCATGACACCGGTTTTCGGCTTTCATCGAGGTGCTCGCCAAATTAACCGGGGCACAATCGCAGAGTTCTCCGGTGCCGCGTTAGCCGATGATACGAACGCAAGGCAGCAAAACACAGGAGCCGAGCAAACCCAACATTTGACCAAAGACATGATTCGAGCTGATGCATATAAGGCCTAATCTCGAGACGCCAACACTCCCTAAGGTGTTCGGTCTTTATAATAATGGGCGAACAATGCCCTAAGCCCCTAGTGTCTGTGCAGGCGAGGTCCTCTCGACGCGCCGATGCCAAAACGTCGATCTCCACTCTGGTTATAATGAGAAACCAGGGGATTATAGCAACAAGAGACAGTAAGAAAGGTTTACGCAGGGTCTTAATCTGAAAAGAATCCTTGCGACGGGTCCCTGCTACACGTTTGCGCCTGTGTCTCCGTTGTGCCGTTATCCTGGACGGGTGTGCATGTTGTTCATCTGTAAAAAAAAGAGGAACTTAGTTTGAAAGGAAATCGTGCGAAAAAGTGTATGAAAAATATTAATAAATAAATAAAGCGGAGTTTATATTAGCTCATTATTGCTTATACGCACAGCCCCTTGTGGAGGGGTGTGCGGCTAGGGAGCCCCTAGCTTATTTATGCCGGACTCGTCTAGCCGTGTCCGGGGTCTTTGAATGAACCTCGTAATGAAATGATGCCACGTGGACCGGGCATTTTAAGTGTAAGAGACGCGTAATGTGGTACGGCGTTAAAGCGGACAAAAGCTTCGCGTCTCAGTAGTGCTTGATAGCTACTTTTGAATGGGGCGACATGGAAGATTAGCTTTTCGCGTTGGAAGTTGTCCGGTGACCCGAACACAACTTCTAGTAATAAGGAGCCTATGCACTTGGCGTAAGGGCCTGGCGTCACTCCTTTAAAGGAAGTGCGGCTATGTCGAATTTTAGTAAGGTCTATCCCCAACTTGCGGATTGTGTTCGGATATAGCAGGTTTAAATCGCTGCCGCCGTCCATCAGGACTTGTGTAAATTGTAGTCCATCGATTATAGGATCCAATATCAGAGCAGTCCATCCTGCATTTCGAACACTTCTGGGCTAATCCAGGTGGTCAAAAGTGATTGGTTTTGACATCCAATCTCGAGGTTCCGCTGGGGTGGACCGTGCAAGACCCATCTTAGCGGGTGCCGCATTGTTTTTCCGTATTATCACATGAAGTGAGTTAACTGCTTTGACTTCTTGTGGGAAAGTCTTTTGTTTTCCGGTACCCTGCTGGTGGGGTTCGTCGTCGTCCTCGCTTGGTGCGTCAAGCCCCTTGTGTTCGGCGTTGAGTCGGCCGGACTGTTTGAAGACCCAACAATCTCGGTGGGTGTGGTTTGCAGGCCTTCCGGAGGTACTGTGGATTTGACATATCCGATCCAAAAAAATTTTAAGTTGGATAGCTCATCACTGTTGTCCTTAAGGGGCAGTGTTTTGTTGTTTGGCCGCGAGCTTTTGAATCCGGCGTTGACCGCCGCGTTCTTTGGGCTTTTCTCTTTATTCCGGCGCTGAACTTTTCTGCGCCGTGATTTTCCGTTTCCATCTCTGATCTCGGATGTACTTGGGTCGCTGGTGCTGCATCTTGCTAGCCAGCTGTCTTCCCCCGCGCAAAAGTGGGTCATGAGGCTTGTTAGCGCGAACATTGTCCTCGGCTTCTCTTGGCCGAGGTGTCTGGCGAGCCATTTGTCTCGGACGTTGTGTTTAAAAGCTGCTAAGGCTTGGCGTCCGGACGATCGACTATTTGGTTCTTTTAGTAAGGAACCTGTTCCAGAATTCTTGCTGACTCTCCGGGCTATTGAGTTATATGACTTAGATCGCTCAGATCCGGAGGGCGGACATAAGTCCCTTGAAAATTTGTTCTAAACGCGCCCTCAAGCTCTTCCCAACTTCCAACAGTGTTTTACGGGATGCTTTTGAGCCAATGCCGAGCTGGCCCTTTGAGCTTGAGGGTAGATATTTTATGGCGTGGAGGTCATCTCCTCTAGCCATGTGTATGTGTAGTATATAATCCTCTATCCAGACTCCAGGGTCTGTTGTTCCGTCGTAAGCCTCTATGTTTATGGGTTTAAACCCTGCTGGGAATTCATGATCCAGCACCTCATTGGTGCAACATAGTGGGTGTGCGGCGCCCCTGTATTTGGTTGTACCGCTGTTTTCGAACAC
Organism: Aegilops speltoides; assembly: GCA_021437245.1. Taxonomy (NCBI): domain Eukaryota; kingdom Viridiplantae; phylum Streptophyta; class Magnoliopsida; order Poales; family Poaceae; genus Aegilops; species Aegilops speltoides. Next base: position 383,140,176 of record CM038141.1, on the reverse strand, counting down.
TTGACGTGTTGTGTTGCCTCCTGGGGCCCTCTTTTTTGGCCTGTAAATGGACCTGGCTGGGCCATCTGTTTTCCCAGGATCATGAGTCGGCTTCTGTGCGGCGCCGCTTGTAGTTTTTGGCCTATCATCTGGCCGTCTATCCGCCAGCGGCCTCTTTGTTTTTTGACCGGGGGCTCTATGGCTTCCTCGTCAAATTCGCAGCAGCTTGCGCTTCGGGTAGCTCTTTCATTGATGGCCATTGCCGTATTTGTCTGCGGTTTTGAGCACTTTGCTCCACCTCATTCTGAGTATGTCTTCCGCTGTTTTGAGCTTCCGTTTTTCCTTCTTCAGACTTCTTGTAGTGGCGACGAGTATTTTGCGGAGGCTCTTATTCTCCGGTGGTGTGTCCGGCGTGAGGTCATCTGGACTGTTGGTTTCGCTGGGCATGGATTGATTATCCGATCCGTCCTGTTCGGACGGTTGCTTCGCTGCATGTTCGTCGTCCACTGGTTTGCCCTGCTTTATTGCTGGGTCATTAGGAGTGCTGTTGTTGTCGAGGCGGGACTTAGGGTGGCGTCTGCGTCGCCGTTTTGGTTGTTTATCGGCGGGATTATCCTTTGCCGCGCCCCGTTGGTCCTCGTTATCGCTTCCTTTCGGTATCCACCATATATACATCATGGGTTGGGGTGGCCTTCGCTGCTCTGTGGCGCTGGTTCTTGATCGTCTCCGCATCGCCGTCCATACCGTCGATGTCTTCGGAGTCGTAGTCTAGCATGTCGGTTAGATCATCGACAGTAGCTACAAAGTGGGTGGTGGGTGGGCTTTGAATTTCTTCGTCGTCCGCATCCCAACCATCCTGGCCATAATCCGGCCAGGGCTATCCGGATAGCGAGAGATGCTTTAGCGAATTTAGGATGTCACCAAAGGGTGAGTGCTGAAAGATGTCCGTAGCGGTGAACTCCATGATCGGCGCCCAATCGGATTCGATTGGCAGGGGCGCAGGAGGTTCGAAGTCCAGCGGGGAGTCCGGCACCTCGGAGTCACGAGCTTTATAGGGGACAAGGTCAGTGTTCGGCTCCATCGCCGCGGATGTTGCAGCTCCCGAGGCGGTGTCCAGCCACCCGTCCTTGATCTGCGTGATCGGCCCCGAACTATGGGTCGGAGCGGATTCATGTGCGGCCTCCAAGGCACTATCCGGCGGCAGAGCTAGATCGTGCCCATCGCGACAGTGCAGCACGCTCGGCTGCGGATCGGATCCATCAAAGATCAAGTCTCCGCGGATGTCCGCCGTGAAGTTTAGGCTTCTAAATCTGACCTGACGGCCAGGGGCGTAGCTTCGATCTGCTCGGATGGCCAAGTGAATTAGCCCGCAGCGAAGCCGCCGAATATGAAGATCTGTCCGGGAGAAAAGTCTCACCACGGGCGGCGTTAGAAGTTGATTGAAGAAGCCATCAAGCCTATCGGTGGCGACACGGAGGAACTCTCAATGAAAGCACCAATGTCGGTGTCAAAACCGGCGGATCTCGGGTAGGGGGTCCCGAATCTGTGCGTCTAGGCGGATGGTAACAGGAGACAAGGGACACGATGTTTTTACCTGTGTTCGGGCCCTCTCGATGGAGGTAAAACCCTACTCTGCTTGATTGATATTGATGATATGGGTAGTACAAGAGTGGATCTACCACGAGATCAAGGAGGCTAAACCCTAGAAGCTAGCCTATGGTATGATTGTTGTAATGGTTGTTGTGTCCTACGGACTAAAACCCTTCGGTTTATATAGACACCGGAGAGGGCTAGGGTTACACAGAGTCGGTTACAATGGTAGGAGATCTACATATCCGTATCGCCAAGCTTGCCTTCCACGCCAAGGAAAGTCCCATCCCGACACGGGACGGAGTCTTCAATCTTGTATCTTCGAAGTCTTGGAGTCCGGCGGACGATGATAGTCCGGCTGTCCGGACACCCCCTAATCTAGGACTCCCTCATGGGGAGAACATTGTATTGAGATCCAAAAAGAGAGAAGAAGCCATCTAGCTACTAGCTATGGACCCGAAGGTCTGAAGTAAACTACTCACACTTCATCGGAGGGGCTATGGTGATGATGTAGAAGCCCTCCGTGATGGATGCCCTCTACGGCGGAGCTCCGGAACAGGCCCCAAGATGGGATCTCGTGGATACAGAAGGTTGCGGCAGTGGAATTAGGTTTTTGGCTCCTTCTCTGGTCTATTGAGGATACGTAGGTATATATAGGAGGAAGGAGTACGTCGGTGGAGCTCTGAGGGCCCCACGCGGTAGGGGGCGTGCCTAGGGGGCGCCCTCCACCCTCGTGACCTCCTCGGAAGCTTCTTGGAGTAGGGTCCAAGTCTCCTGGATCATGTTCGGTGAGAAAATCACGTTCCCGAAGGTTTCATTCCGTTTGGACTCCGTTTGATATTCCGTTTCTTTGAAACACCGAAATAGGCAAAAACAACAATTTCAGGCTGGGCCTCCGGTTAATAGGTTAGTCCCAAAAATAATATAAAAGTGGAAAATAAAGCCCAATATAGTCCAAAACAGTAGATAAAGTAGCATGGAGCAATCAAAAATTATAGATACATTGGAGACGTATCAGGCATGCCCAAGCTTAATTCCTGCTCGTCCTCGAGTAGGTAAATGATAAAAAAGAATTTTTGATGCGGAGTGATACTTTGGCATAATTTCAATGTAAATCTTCTTAATTGTGGCATGAATATTCAGATCCAAGAGATTCAAGACAAAAGTTCATATTGACACAAAAATAATAATACTTCCAGCATACTAATCAAAGCAATCATGTCTTCTCGAAATAACATGGCAAAAGAAAGTTCATCCCAACAAAATCATATAGTTAGGCTATGCTTCATTTTCGTCACACAAAGATGTTCCCAACTTCTATACCCCCGATGACAAGCCAAGCAATTGCTTCATACTTAAATAATCTCAAACTTTTTCAACTTTCACGCAATACATGAGCGTGAGCCGTGGATATAGCACTATGGGTGGAATAGAATATGATGATGGGGATTGTGTGGAGAAGACAAAAAGGAGAAAGTCTCACATTGACGAGGATAATCAACGGGCTATGGAGATGCCCATCAATTGATGTCAACATGAGGAGTAGGGATTGCCATGCAACGGATGCACTAGAGCTATGAATGCTGAACAAAAGAAAACTAGTGGGTGTGTATCCAACTCGCTTGCTCATGAAGACCTAGGGCATTTGATGAAGCCCATCATAGGAATATACAAGCCAAGTTCTATAATGAAAAATTCCCACTACTATAAAAAGACAACTTATGAGACTCACTATATGAAGAGCAAGGTGCTACTTTGAAGCACAAGTGTGGAAAAAGAGATAGTAGCATTGCCCCTTTTTTTCTTTTTTTGGGCCTTTCTCTTTTTTTTGCCTTTTTTTGGGCAATGCTCTACAATGATGATCATCACACTTCTATTGATTACAACATAAGGATTACAACTCGAAACTTAGAACAAGATATGACTCTATATGAATGCCTCCGGCGGTGTACCGTGATGGTGCAATGAATCAAGAGTGACATGTATGAAAAATAATGCATGGTGGCTTTGCCACAAATACGATGTCAACTACATGATCATGCAATGGCAATATGACAAAGGTAACGTATGTCATGATGAAGATGATGGAAGTTGCATGGCAATATATCTCGGAATGGCTATGGAAATGCCATGATAGGTAGGTATGGTGGCTGTTTTGAGGAAGATATAAGGAGGTTTATGTGTGATAGAGCGTATCATATCACGGGGTTTGGATGCACCGGCGAAGTTTGCACCAACTCTCAAGGTGAGAAAGGGCAATGCACGGTACCGAAGAGGCTAGCAAAGGCGGAAAGGTGAGAGTGCGTATAATCCATGGACTCAACATTAGTCAAAAGAACTCATATACTTATTGCAAAAATTTAGAAGTCATCAAAAATCAAGTACTATGCGCATGCTCCTAGGGGGTTAGATTGGTAGGAAAAGACCATTGCTCGTCCCCGACCACCACTCATAAGGATGCACAAGCCAGGTACACTTCATGTTTCAAATTTGTTACACAACCTTAACCATACGTGCATGCTACGGGACTTGCAAACTTCAACACAAACATTTCTCAAATTCATAATTACTCAACTAGCACGACTTTGATATTATCACCTCCATATCTCAAAACAATTATCAAGCATCAAACTTATCTTAGTATTCAATTCACTCAAAAGAAAGTTTCACATATCTTGAATACCAAGTATATTAACATTAAGCAAATTACCATGCTATTAATGACTCTCAAAATAATCTAAGTGAAGCATGAGAGATCAATAATTTCTTTAAAACAAATCCACCACCGTCCTCTAAAAGATCTAAGTGAAGCACTAGAGCAAAAATTATCACGCTCAAAAGATATAAGTGAAGCACTATGAGCAAAACTATCAAGCTCAAAAGATATAAGTGAAGCACATAGAGTATTCTATCAAATTCCAATTCATGTATGGCTCTCTCAAAAGGTGTGTACAGAAAAAATGACTGTGGTAAACTAACAAGCAAAGACGCAAATAATACAAGACGCTCCAAGCAAAACACATATCATGTGGTGAATAAAAATATAGCTCCAAGTAAATTACCGATGGAAGTGAACGAAAGAGCGGATGCCTTCCGGGGCATCCCCAAGCTTTGACTTTTTGGTGTACTTGGATTATCTTGGGGGTGCCATGGGCATCCCCAAGCTTAGGATCTTGCCACTCCTTGTTCCATAATCCATTAAAAGAATTCACCCAAAACTTGAAAACTTCACAACACAAAACTCAACAGAAATCTCGTGAGCTCCGTTAGAGAAAGAAAAAAAAAAGACTACTTCAAGGTACTGTAATGAACTCATTCTTTATTTATATTGGTGTTAAAACTACTGTATTCCAACTTATCTATGGATTATAAACTATTTTATTAGCCATAGATTCATCAAAAGAAGCAAACAACACACGTAAAACAGAATCTGTCAAAAACAGAACAGTCTGTAGCAATCTGTAACTAACGCAAACTTATGGAACTCTAAAAATTCTACCAAAATAGGAAGTCCTGGAAAATTTGTTTATTGACCAGCATCAAAAAGAATCAACGCAAAATCACGTTCCTGTGATTTAAAAAAATTATATTCGTGCGCGTAAAGTTTCTGTTTTTCAGCAGAATCCAATCAACTAGCATCGTAGGTGGATTATTTATTCCTAAACTGAAGCAAAAACAAAAAACACAAAATAAAACTGGGTTGTCTCCCAACAATCGCTATCGTTTAACGCCCCTAGCAAGGCATAAAAGCAAGGATAGATCTAGGTATTGCCATCTTTGGTAGGCAATCCATAAGTGGCTCTCATGATAGATTCATATGGTAATTTTATTTTCTTTCTAGGGAAGTGTTCCATGCCCTTCTTTAAGGGAAATTGGAATCTAATATTCCCTTCCTTCATATCAATAATTGCACCAACCGTTCTAAGCAAAGGTCTACCAAGAATAATAGGACATGAAGGATTGCAATCTATATCAAGAACGATAAAATCTACGGCCACATAATTCCTATTTTCAACAATAAGAACATCATTAATTCTTCCCATAGGTTTTTTAATAGTGGAATCCGCAAGATGCAAGTTTAGAGAGCAATCATCAAAGTCAAGGAAATCTAGCAAATCACACAAAGTTTTGGGAATAGTAGAGACACTAGCACCCAAATCACACAAAGCATGAAACTCATAATCTTTAATTTTAATTTTAATAGTAGGTTCCCACTCATCATAGAGTTTTCTAGGGATAGAAACTTTCAACTCAAGTTTTTCTTCATAAGATTGCATCAAGGCATCAACAATGTGTTCGGTAAAGGCTTTATTTTGACTATAAGCATGAGGAGAATCTAGCACGGATTGCAACAAGGAAATACAACCAATTAAATAGCAATTTTCATAATTAAATTCCTTGAGATCCAAAATAGTGGGTTTAGCAACATCTAGATTTTTATTTCTTTCAATCCCACTTTTATCAATTTCATCATCAAGATCTACAAACTCCGAATTGTTAAAACGCCTTCTAGGTAAAGGAAGATCATCTTCAGTTTCATCAAGATTCATATTGCAAAACAGAGATTTAGTGGGGGACACATCAATAACTTTTAGATCTTCATCTGGATTTTCATAGGAATTCGGTTTAGCGGCCATTTTATTGACTAAGGTAGCTTGCATATCCAAAATTTTAGCGGTCATATTTTCAAGACGAGCAATTTGGGCTCTTATACCATCAAATTCTTTAGACATATCATCGAGTTCTTTATTCATATAACTCATAAAACTTTTTTGTTCCTTAAACTCATTTCTAAAGAAATTATTATGCTCAAATTCTAAAACCATAAATTTTCTGACATTGCTTACGATCTCCTCTAGCCTTTTAAGGTGAAGGTCACCAAATTTAGGTAGAGCCATCACTACAAGCAAGCAGACTAACACACAAGCAAACAAAAAGGCAACAAGAAAAAAGGCAAACGGGAAAGAGAGGAGGAGATTGGGAAAGAGAGGGCGAATAAAACGGCAAGGGTGAAGTGGGGGAGAGGAAAACGAGAGGCAAATGGCAAATAATGTAATGCGAGAGATAGGGATTGTGATGGGTACTTGGTTTTGTTGACTTGCTTGCGTGAGCCTCCCCGGCAACGGCGCCAGAAATTCTTCTTGCTACCTCTTGAGCACTGCGTTGGATTTCCCCGAAGAGGAGAGGATGATGCAGCAAAGTAGCGTAAGTATTTCCCTTGGTTTTTGAGAACCAAGGTATCAATCCAGTAGGAGACCACGCACAAGTCCCTCGTACCTACACAAAACGATAGCTACTCGCAACCAATGCGATTAGAGGTTGTCAATCCCTTCACGGTCACTTACGAGAGTGAGATCTGATAGAGATGATAAATAATATTTTTGGTATTTTTGATAGATAGATGCAAAGTGAAAAGTAAAAGGCAAAGTAAAAACAAAGCAAGTAAATAAAGTAATGGAGATTGATATGATGAGAATAGACCCGGGTGCCATAGGTTTTACTAGTGGCTTCTCTCAAGGGCATAAATATTCTACGGTGGGTGAACAAATTACTGTTGAGCAATTGACAGAATTGAGTATAGTTATGAGTATATCTAGAGAATGATCATGTGTATAGGCATCACGTCCGAGACAAGTAGATCGAAACGATTCTGCATCTACTACTATTACTCCACTCATCGACCGCTATCCAGCATGCATCTAGAGTATTAAGTTAAAAACGGAGTAACGCCTTAAGCTAGATGACATGATGTAGAGGGATAAATTCATGCAATATGATAAAACCCCATCTTGTTATCCTCGATGGCAATACAATACGTGCCTTGCTGCCCCTTCTGTCACTGGGAAAGGACACCGCAAGATTGAACCCAGAGCTAAGCACTTCTCCCATTGCAAGAACTACCAATCTAGTTGGCCAAACCAAAAAGAGAGAAAAAGCCATCTAGCTACTAGCTATGGACCCGAAGGTCTGAAGTAAACTACTCACACGTCATCGGAGGGGCCATGATGTTGATGTAGAAGCCCTGCATGGTGGATGCCCCCTCCGGCGGAGCTCTGGAACAGGCCCCAAGATGGGATCTCGTCGATACAGAAGGTTGTGGTGGTGGAATTAGGTTTTTGGCTCCTGTTCTGATCGTTTGGGGGTACGTAGGTATATATAGGAGGAAGGAGTACGTCGGTGGAGCAACAGGGGCCCACGAGGTGAGGCGCGCCCCCCCCTCGTGACCGCCTCTTTGTTCCTTGGAGCAGGTCCAAGTCTTACGGATCACGCTCGGTGAGAAAATCACGTTCGAAGGTTTCATTCCGTTTGGACTCGTTTGATATTCCGTTTCTTCAAACACTTGAAATAGGCAAAAATAGCAATTACGGGTTGGGCCTCCGGTTAATAGGTTAGTCCCAAAAATAATATAAAAGTGGAAAATAAAGCCCAATATAGTCCAAAACAGTAGATAAAGTAGCAAGGAGCAATCAAAAATTATAGATACGTTGGAGACGTATCAGTAGCAGAGATTCACAGTATGCCAATTCGATGGGATCCAAACCTGGAAAGGTAACAACACTAATTGAAAACATTGTGTACTATGATGGATACTTGTCCCACCTCCATTGCACCTTGAAGCTAGCTGTAGCAGAAGACACTATCAGCCCAACCTGCACAACCCAAAGAAAAACACTGCTCGAAAGTTCTATGCTCGGAGCATCCATTTTATTCATGCTCTGAAACATATGTGCAGCCATAGTAGCAATATAGGAATGCTTCAGTTCAGGAGCAGTAGCAATAGAGCATGCACATAGTTCTAGAAGCCACTTTTCACATTCCTGAATTAGCTGCTTGCTGGAACATTTATCATCATTATCCTCCAATGGCACACTGACTGCAAACGACAGCCACGGAGTGGGTCGAATCTCGTTCCCCTTTGCAATATGATCCACCAGAAATGATGGCCATGGTGATGCCCGTATCAGCAGCCCTGCATGCCCCGGCGAGACGTCCAGGTCGTGGTTCTGGAACGGTTGCACAAAGGCATCGGTGCGCGAGTGAATGAGATCCGTGACGAGCGTTGGTGCGGCTGTTGAGAGCAGCGGCACTGTCATGACAGGTGGTGGGGACGGCCCTGTGCCGTTGTCCTGGTTCAAGTATTCTGTCGAACAGGTCACGGGCTTGTCATTGATGGAGTCCTCGGACGCATCGTGGAGGACCACCTGGGCCTCGATGGTGGAGGAGGGGGTGCCGGGGAGGACGGCGAGCTCGGTGACGACTTCTGGAATAGCCTCCACCCATGGGTGCTCATCCATGCCGGTGTCGGGGACGCGACGGTCGTGGACCTCCTCATCGATGGTGGGTGAAGCAGTCATGGATGCGAGGTCGATGTGAGACAATAACGTCGAGGTAGCAGTAGCAGGAGGAGGGGAGGCAGGCGGATTGACTTGCGAGGTAGCCCCAACAGGATCGCCCGTGCGCGCAGACGCGAACTCGGCCTTGGTGTTATCCATCTGCGCCAATAGCTGCGCGGGAAACCACAACAGCTGCTCCTCTGCGGTCATGGCGTCCCACTCCGCTAGATAGACGAGGGAACAAGGAGCCCCCGGATCGGACATGGCGCTGTCCCGGTGGAACTGGGGAATCGAGGGAGGTGGTGGGTGAAATTAACCTGGCTCTGATACCAGATGTTAACAACCCACTGATGTATTTCTCGATCTAACAACTCCACTCACGAATTCAGGTAGCAATTTAGGGCTTACAATCACATGATACAAGAATTGGGAAAGGAGGAAGGGGAAGAAGATAGCCACCGCCGCCGTGTTTTGTGATCCACGGGATGCCCCGAATGATGCCTGCTCGCTGGTACTTGTAGTCTGCAGCTTCAGTTCCTTCACAATGGGTCAGGCCCATGTACCGGTCCAGGGGCAATCCCACAACCCAGTCAGGAGAGGCTCCTGACACACGCGGGCGTGCGCCTTGTGTTAATTTGTGCGGTGCCAAAAGGAGCCCGATCAATATGGCTCGTCCTAAATTTTCTTAAGCCTGATCGCTACGCATAACGCATATACTTGTGCTTTTAATACGAACGGTCGATCAACCTCGGGCAGTCTGCCGAATCCCTACTTTCTTGAAATGAAGGGTCTATCTCCCCAAAGACTATATTGACTATCATGCAAAAAAAGAAGACTATACTGACTAGGCATGCCAAACCAAAATTAAGTGATTATAAAGCATGACATTGGTATGCAACTAGTATGTGTTACCCTGGAGTGACGAAGAAACACGCATGCACGCGCATAATCTCTACACATATAAATGACTCAGTTGATGATGGTGGTGTATCTGTCATCTGTCATTTCTGACCACTAGATCTGCATCTAATGACTGTGAGATAAGTTGTGACCCTTTTACAACATAGCACACTTCTCTGCTCCAATTTGCAAAAAAAAACCTTAATATCTTGAAACCAATCGCATCCCTCTCTCGCTCATCAAAACAGTCTGAGGAATATATTTTGAGTGAGAAATAATTTATTTTTAGTGACATATGTATACCAAAATTAAAATGTTCTTTTGTGTGTTTCTGAACAAGTATAATTCTATTTTGGATCCGTTACAACGCACGGGCACATTGCTAATTTAGAGGAAATGTCGGCGCGCGTCTACTACTCTAGAAAGTAAGTAGAGTACAAAAGAATGAAAAGCGCAGGTCGGTTTTCCCTTTTGTTGCCGTCCCATTTCAGTTAGAGTGTGGAGGAAACAGACCAGAGGCTAGGTTGGCACATAACGTACGTCCACGGTTCCTTCTACGCATGCACGCACAACGGCGGTCACCCCGTCAATCCCCTCGTCGTTTTTACGGTTTACGAGGAAAACGGAATCGCCGCTTAGTCACCGGCGTCCCGGCCGTCCCTTTCCCGGCACACACTGCCTGACGGTTGCCAACTTTCTTTGGACCTGAGAATGTGTCGTGGTCGACCTACGTGGGTTTCTGCGCTGTGGGGCTTCTGGACCGCGCCTGTCAAGTGAGGAACCTTGCAAGGATTGGAAGGTCTCATGGTATGTGGCTCCCCTGCTAACTTGGCTTGGTCGATTTGGACTCGTGTGTATCTACCAGTGTGTGGCTTGTGGCAATAGGCAAACCAGGCAGCAGACCTTCTGGGCCTGGATGGGTATCGTCGATCGCCGGTTGGAGTACGTGGTGGCATCATTCCTTCTAATTTTCAGATTTTCCCTATGTGTGGTTTGTGTGGATCTTATAATTACTTTACGGATTGATAAATCTCTTTTCTAAAACCTTACAACATGCTCTTCTTCCCCGCAAAAAAAAACATTCTCGTCTTGGCTGGGCGATGTGCTCGTCATTCATCGCAGTTGGTGGTGGTGGGTGGGGCATGGGGGCATGCGTCGAAGAGTTGAGCAGGGATTAGCTTAGACATCGATGGCTGACCATTGAAATGGATTGAACCATCATCCGCTGGACCTACTCACGTACGTTGTTGTTGTTCACCGGACCTGAGAGACATGGCGCCTAAACAATAATGCTCTATCTACGAAAAGGTCTACGTAAGGTAACGTAACCTTCCTAACAATAATTCTCTTCCCCCCTGATTTTCAGTGGGGGTGGGCCCCCAATCCCCTCTAATCCAATCTTGATTGTCCACGTTGCATATTACGTAAAACACGTACGTTAGTGTACGTAGGTGTAGCATTGCCGGCACCTAAATGGTTGGCAATAGTTACGGCCCATAAATGTGCACCTACGCCTACAACGCGCATCTAAATTACCAAGCTTAGGACAGACCTGCGAGGACTCTCTGTCAGCGTGTGCATGGGTGCGCGAAGGCTGATCATCAACTGAAATGTTTGGGGATGTCCACTATTCCGCATGGTCTTTTGGTTTTCAGTTTTGTAGCTTCGGCTTTCATTTGCACGAAACATCTGTTCGCACTGACACTTTTGTATCCGATCCCTGTCCGACAATTGATCATGATTGTATGCTAATTGAACGCAGAACGTTGTACGCATGTCAATGCTCTCATTTATAATGTGGGTTTCCTTAACAGAAACTCATCTGGTATAAACCCATACATTAAAGGTAATTTAATTGGTTAGAACAAATATTTTTAATTTAAGATCGACATGTATGCCTTTTGGCGAAAGCAATATTTCATGCAATAATACTACGCCTACGGATATATAGAATGCTACAGAAAGGTAGCTACGGACTGACATGGCAAATTCCTATGCGACTGAGTGAGGTGAGGTGGGGACAACTAATCCCTCTGTAAACTAATACGTACAAGAGTGTTTAATAGACATAGGTAGGGCTGGACCAAAAGCTCGTAGCTCGCGAGCTTAATGAGCGCTCGATAGTTCGACTCGTTAGTTTCGTAATCGCTTCTTAATGAACAGAGCCAATCATTGATTTTAGCTCGCTAAGCTTAACGAGCTTAATGAGCGAGCTAACGAGTTTCACGAGTAGCTCGTTAAGCTCGTTAGTTACAACACAATACATATTTTTATCTTATGTGACAAACTTTTTGTAGCACCTCGCCCATCTATTTAATCTAATCAACATATGAGGCAACAAACTACTTCATTTCTTTTTAGTCTTCATATTTCATCTTGAAAACCATACCTAAACATTCATCATGTATATTATAACACATTATAATCTCATTAACGAAGGCATGAAGCTCATGAAACTTAACGAGCTTCAAACGAGCCGAGCCGAAAGGGGGGTTTTCTGCTCGTTAATCTTAACGAGCTTAACGAGCCGAGCCTTAACGAGCGCGAGCTTAACGAGTACGAGCTTAACGAGCCGAGCTGCTCGTTAGTCCACCCCTAGACATAGGGAGTACTTGATTATATATCCAACTGTATGGGCCCGCCCTAAAATATCCGACGTGCCAGCTCTTTGGACGACGGTTCGCAAGCTGGAGAGAGGGAAACCTAGGTAGTTCCAGAAGTGTAGCGGTCAGCTGGGTGCGTGCATGATGCTCTCCCGGATCGTTCCTACGTTTCCGTATCTGCAATTTGCCAGGTATCTCATGGACATCAGGCTGCAAGTGGGACGATCCGCGGGCCGCCCGCATAACGCCGCATTGTCCACATAATTTAAGTGGGATTATGTGGGTAACCCATTTAGCGTTAGCTTTCTGTTCGCGGCTACCACTTACCCACATAATCAGGCATGCAAATTAGAAAGATAGCAGTACTTGTCCGCCGCGTTTGTTGAGCGACGTTGGTTAGTGTACGCCCGCCATGCAGCCTCGTTGCAAGCCATTACCGCCATGTGTAGCCATGGCGCCCGCATGTGAAACCATGTCCCATTGGACATGGAATTAGTGGCTGGCTCACCCGCACTCCAAGCTCCGTGCGACATACCCACTGGTCTCGTAGGCGCGCGACGAACTGGTCGTCCTGCCGTCCGCTGCGTCCTGCCATCTGTTTTCTTAAGCCTGTGAGCCGATGGCCATCGTCCTCCATCACGCGTGCCGCCGCTAGACATCATCCGAGTGCTGACGCGCTCTACCGTGGTACAGGCGTGCGCCACCCCTGGCCATGTCGCGTGTCTCGCGCGAGCTCTGCACGCAGATGCCGCGAGCCAAGCAGCATGGGCCCCGACGGCCGTCGCACCTCTGTTGGCCTTGCCGCAACGTGCCGTGCCGCCGCAAGCTGTTGCAGTGCCACCACGCCGGCTGGCCAGGCTTCAAGCCACACCACGGCATCGCGCTCCGTTGGCACCGCGTGCAAAGCTCGCAGCTCGCCGCCGCCGGCCATGGAGGAAGCGGATGGTTGTGTTAAGCTGTCGTTAAGCTGCCGCGCGGCCTGACCCACTCTGCATCGTTCGAACAAGTATAAGGAGACGCTTTCGTTTAGCAACCACCGAACAAGGAAGATGATGTGGGTTCTATGTGGTGTCCGCGGGACAACCCACTTAATCCACTTTCAAATACGCTAGATACGCGGGTGTCCACGAACGCAAGATATGTGGGATTTTAAGTGGGCACCGTGGGCGGCCCACGTCCACTTGCAGCCTGACATGGACACAATCGCAGCAGCGCGTGCAGCCAGAATTAAGGTGCGCACTGGAATTGCGACGCTCACCGGGTCCGTGGTTTATGGCGTCACGGCCGCGTCACCCTGACGCCGGGCGACACCACCATGTTAATGGCGGCGTGTTTTGGAGATCGGAACTTTGCTCGCTCGTCACCCGTCAGTGTGCTGAGCATCTGCGATTAAATCCCCGATCGATGAGGATCGCGCTAGCTCTTCCACTGTAACCAGGAATGATTATGCTCTGCTAGTGCACGTAGTAGCATGAGCACTAGACCTAGTATTAGCTAGAACCCCATTCGTCGTGCAATCGCTTTGCCAGCAACCGCGCAATCCATGAAAGTAACTCAAATTATTAACCAAGTTACTTCCTACTGAGCGGTAGAAAAGTGCATGCAGGCAACCAGCCACACAGTACCTTTTACGGCAGTCGTAACTCGTACGCCATGCTCGCACTGCATTGCATGCGCGTTCGATCGCGGTAGATGGCGTCCACATAAGCTCCGCAGCAGCTCAATTCAATTCAAACCTTCCCACCCAGCTACTAGGTCACGCACGGCCACAGCATGGTCCATGGTACTACGCGATCGAAAAGGTAGCGCTCGTGCGCGTCCCGGCCAGTTCGCATGGCGACGCCGGCCAGGCTTGGCGCTTCCCGCGTCCACAACGGCAACCCGCTCGTCTCCTCCTCCGGGTCACTGTGTGCCGATCCGGCCGGTGCGGCGCCAGGCGCGCGCGGTTGCCCTCGCGCCGAGGCCATCGTCCACCATGCGCCGTTGCTTTCTCCCCGCCTCCCCCGCCCCGAGCACTATGCACTCGATCCATCGGCTATGCGTACTGCGCAGCTGCTTCTTTTAGCCATAGGTGGCGCGATACGTAGAGCATCCACAGTCGGGCGCCTTAAACCCGCCTCATACATCGGGCAGGCCGCCAAGTCATTGTACGGTCACGTTTTTCCGACCTAGACGGGCTTCTTAAACAGGCCTCAAACGTCCGGTCTGACCGGCATCCCCATGTCCAGCCCAAATATGAGGCGGATATGGGGCGCCCAGGCACGCTCGAGCATGCCCGCCACGTCAGACTGACGAAGGGGTCTCACGGGAAAACGCCTGAAAATCCGGTGGTCCGATGGACGCCGCGTCTATCCCGCGGTGTGAACGCCGCGTGACGCCGCTCCGGTTCGCCGCCCAAGACCAAATCCGGCTATTCAAACCGGACGGCGTCCCGCAAACCTCCATCCTCTCCGCGTCGCCGATCCGAGCCCATCCACCTCCTCCCTCTTCCGCTCCGGCACTCCGCCATGGTCCGGAGTAAGCTCACCTACTACGCCATGCTGATACTGGAGTACTGCGCAGCTGCTTCTTTTAGCCATAGGCGGCGCGATATGACCTTAGAGCATATACATTAGGGCGCCTTAAACCCGCCTCATTCGTCCGGACAGGCCGTCCTTTTTAAACGGGCCTCAAACGTCCGGGCTGACCGGCACCCCATGCCCAGCCCAAATATGAGGTGGATATGGGGCATTCAGGCGCGCTCGAGCACGCCCGCCACGTTGGACTAGCGAAGGGGTCTCACTGGGAAACGCCCGAAAATTCGATGGTCCGATGGACGCCGCATCTGTCCCCGCGGTGTGAACGCCGCGTGACGCCGCTCCGGCTCACCGCCCAAGACCAAATCTGGCTATTTAAACCGGTCGGCGTCCCGCAACCCTCCCCCCTCTTCGCGTGGCCGGTCCGAGCCCATCCACCTCCTCCCTCTCCCACTCCGGCACTCCATGGTCCGTAGTAAGATCACCTACTATGCCATGCCGATACTGGAGCGCCGCTACGCGATCCAGTAGAAGATCCGGGCAAGGCAAGCCACCCGCATCGCTGCCGGGCTGCCTCCGGACTCACCAGAGCTGGAGGAGGAGGAGGAGCAGCCGGGGGAAAAGGAGAAGGAGGAGATGGCTCCGATGGAGGTGGAGGAGGCGGAGCAACGGGAGCCGCGACTGCCGGAGCCAGGCACGGAGATCGTCGTCACCTCCGACGACGAGTAGCTAGGTGATCGACGTAGTACGTAGGTTTTTTTTTAGTTTGCATGTCTTTTATGGTTTTGAAAATCTAGTATGAGATGTCCGGCTGCAACTGTTGAAATTTGAGGCATACCCAGTCAGTGCTGGCGTATACGGGCGTTTGAGGGGCCGGATCTGCCAAGTCCGGCTGTAGATACTCTTATCCTTACTTTTGTTTGTCCAGCCTCCTCTGTGTGTGAAACATCCGATGCTTTTGATTGCTTTAAGCGATCGACGAACGACGATCATGGGTGGGCGCGCATCTGTTTCCCCCGGCCCTAGCTATCACGCGGGCGTGCGCCTTGTGTTAATTTGCGCGGTGCCAAAAAGAGCCTGCCCAGTATGGCTCGTCCTAAATTTTCTTAAGCTTGATCGCTACGCATAGCGGATATACTTGTGCTTTTAATCCGAACGATCGATCAAGCTCGGGCGGTCGGCCGAATCTCTACTTTCTTGACTGAAAGTGCCCCTCTCCCAAGGACTATATATTGACTATAAAGCATGGCACTGCTATGCAACTAGTCTGCGTTACCTTGGAGTGACGAAGAAGCACGCATGCACGCGCATAATTTTGTGGAAATGCCAGCGCGCGTCTACTAGAAAGCAAGTAGAGTACAAAAGAATGAAAAGCGCAGCTCAGTTTTCCTTTTTGTTGCCGTCCCATTTCAATCAGGATCCTCTAGAGAAAACAGACCAGAGGCCAGCTAGGTCGGCACATAACGTACGTTCACGCTTCCTTCAACGCATGCACGCACGACGGCGGTCACCCCGTCACCCCCCTCGTCGTTATTACGGTTCACGACGAAACAGAAGGAACGGAATCACCGGTTAGTCACCCGCGCGGCCGCGCCTCGTCGTGGCGCGCCCGGCCTTCCCTTGACAGTTGCCAACTTTCTTTGGACGTGCGAATGCGTCGTGGTCGTCGAGCTATGTCGGCCTCTGCGCTGTGGGGCTTCTGGACCACGCCACGACCACATACACACCGCGCCAGTCAAGTTAGAGCAAGTACAATAGAGCTGAGTCAGCTGACTATAAGAAATAAAATAGTATATTCTTGCTTAGTTGGAGGAAAGAGAGAGAGGAGAAAGAGGTAGGCGAGGCTCTTGGTGAAGAGCCACTTCAGTGACGCGCTTCTGCAAGACTTTGTGAGAGTGAAAGGTGGGCCATATAATAAAAAAGTAGTACACTCTTCTAATCAACTATTGTACATATTGCATATAAGATGGGCTATAGATGACATGGCAATGTCTTATAGCTAGCAGTTGGCTATACTATTAACCATGCTCTTAAGCGACTAATCCTGCCAGGATTGGAAGGTCTCATGGCATGTAGCTCCCCGCTCACTTGGCTTGGTCGGCTTGGACTCGTATGTACGTACTCCCTCCGTCCGGAGATACTTGTCGAGGAAATGGATAAAAATGGTTGTATGTAAAACTAAAATGCGTCTAGATACATTCATTTCTACAACAAATATTTACGGACGGAGGGAGTATCTACTAGTGTGTGGCTTGTGGCAATTGGCAAACCAGGCAGCAGACCTGGAGGGGTACCGTCGATCGCCGGTTGGAGTACGTGGTGGCATCATTCCCTCTCGTCTTCAGATTTTCCCCATGCGTGGTATGTGTGGATCTTAATTATTCCCTCCGTCCCGTAATATAAGAGCGTTTTTGACATTACACTAGTGTCAAAAACGTGTAGTGTCAAAAACTCTTTTATATTACGAGACGGAGGGAGTACTTCGTGGATCGGTGAATCCAGGGGCGGAGGACCCGGTAGGGCAAGGTTGGGCGACCGCCCTACCTTGATTCTGTGCGATACGATTTGTACAGGTATGCATCATCTCTGGGTTTTTTGGTTGACTGCTTCCTCGTTGCCTTCAGAAAAATAGGAAAGGGCTTGGCCATCCATCGCACTCACACGTGGGCTGCGTATTTGGGCCCTCAGCCCCTGAACTCCCGCTGTCATCCATCGATATGCAATTAGAGAAAATTCACCAATACCCTGATCGTTCCCTGATTCTCTACTCTCTTTATTTCTCTCTCCGCCTCCCTTGTCAATCCAGGAACCGGAGGATGCGGTAAATCCATGGACGTGTGTGGAGGCAGCATGCGCTGGAAACGGTCGCTGTGAGAGATTTAGAGATGAGAGAGGCTTCGGCTGGGATGGGGATTTCTACTGATTATCTATTTGTTTTTATGAGAGACAGAGTGGGGTTGATTAATGTAATTTGTAGTGCTGCTGTTGGTACTGAATGATTCTGTTGCTGCTATCCAATGCAGATATGTCATGGCTGGGCGGTGGTGAGTGGTAGAAGTCTAGAAGTAAAAGATGGGTATTAAGGGAAAGGGGGCAACAAAGGCACTGACTACGTGAATCAGCCACCGGCGGGGGCAGGGGACGGCGTGGGGAGGCTTTATTTATTAATGTTTGGGTTGCCACTGGGCATAACTCGATCACACACGATGTGCTTGTGCATGCATTTGTTCCACACGGTCCCTTTGCTTAGGGCAACCAAACACTCCTGATGCATCGGCGAACCATACCTAGATCTCAGGATCACCATTCACTGTATAGCATCTTCTTGGTCAGTTGCAGAGTAAACCCATTGTCAGAGCCTGGGCAATGTATAGTTTTAATTGCAGTGTTGAGTGTTTACACATGTAGGTACCATGGTCAACCCTTGTTCCCTTGTACTGTTTCCGTGTAGTTCACCAACTGAGCTCGGGCAACCGCCCAGGCTTGCCGGGTTGTGGCTCCGCCAATGTTCCCAATGTCGCCCACTCCAAGAACACAAGAAGACTCGTTTGCCTCTCAGACGACATCTACGGAAACATCACACTCTAACTAAGATTATTGTGCTTGTTTTTTTGGACAAGTGGAAGACAAGCGATGGACATATATAATAGTTGCTTGAGATAAAAGTTATTTAAAGCAAGAAGATACATAGAGATATTAGCAGGCAAGTAAGAGTTGTTGAACCTTTATGATGGGAGTGAAGTCTTGCAAGTGAACATATGCACACATGTCATGGATGAAACCTAAGATGCACGCGGAGGATTTGGTCAAGAAGCAAACATGATTTATGATAGCAAAATTGAACAAATGAGTTAAATAGATTAACGTTTGCTAGATGTGACCCAAATCCGCATATCCTCACAGTTGCATAATTTAGATTCGATACTTAATATGCAACAACAAGGTTAAGACAACTCAAAAACATACATCATTTACATATCTCAGATGCAGAAGACAACATGGTGTGTTATTCACTTGTATACTTGGAATGTAAAGTATCAATAGTTTGTGGCGTACATAGAAAGAGCATGTGGCAGGCAACATGTGGAATATAACATTCATATTTTTCCCTCGAACAACATATCATATCAATGTGAAACTCTATATGCCAGCATAACTTTGTTGATATTTTCATATTTTGGTGATCCTGATCCTGGTGTTCAAATGCTTGATATTGTTGGGTGTAAGCATTAGAAAAGCTTATCCCATTATTTAATTATATAATGAAGAGATTGCCAAGTGCGCCATCGATACAAATATCAAGGTTTTTTTGTTCCACAAGAGCATTGGCATGGCAGGCGAATTTATGTGGTTGCCACTGAGCACAATTGTTTTTTCACGTACAGTATGCATGTATATGCATCTAAGAAACATTGCTTCCTTTCATTCACACCATGATTTCTTTCGGTGCATTGCTGAATCATAACTAATCCAAGGATCATCATTGGCCACCTAATAGTCTCCCGGTGTCACCTATTCCAAAGACACAAGCAGTCTTTTGCCTTCTGGCTGATGTCCATGGTGAGCATGTTTTTGCACTGTAGGAAAATGAGCGATGCACAAGTATGAAAGCAACAGAGTAATCATGGAGAATTCTGGAGAGGATATGGTTTATTTGAGAGCGGAGAGATACACAAAGATGGAAGGAAGAAAATAAGAGTTGGTGAACTTTTATGACACGAGTGAAAAGTCTTAATGGAGTAACACGTGGCCAGGGCACGAACAAACTTATGATACAAGAGAGGAGTTGGCCATGAAGCATGACTTGGGTATTATGAAGAAGAAATTGAACAAGTGATAAGTAGCTTGATGTTAGCCAGTTGTGACCCAACCCCACACTTATGTGCATTTTGGATTATATAAGTTAACCAGAGTTGATACTTAGTATGCAATGATTAGGTTAAGACAAGCCAAACATACATCATTTACATATTATGGAGGTAAAAAATAACATGACATGTTATTCGTTTATACTCTTAATCAGTTTCACAATGTTTATGCATCCCTGAATTGTGTGTAGTTCTATGGCTGGTGAATAGATGTCATGTTAGCAGGAAGATCCCTCATGCAATCAAGTCGCTTTCTTGAAATTTTAGAAGGTGTGAACAAGATTGACCAATAGTTTTGATGAATGATTCGTTAACAAGTTGGGCACGAGCACTCTATAATTGCCATGCACTTGACATGTTTACAGGTGCCACTATTTCAAAAAAGCATCCAATGCACCGCGGTTCATGTCTTAACTCTTGAATGAGTGAAACTACATCGAGTAACTATACAAAGAGCAAAAACAAGTGAATGCACACTAAATATTTTGTGGATGCATGTGTTGGATTTACAACGGCCCTCGGGGTAGCATTAGAGAGCTGTGAAAAATGAGTGGTGTGCAAACTGCAAAGTAACGTCAGAAAGAAGGGAAACCATAACAACGTGGGGAAGACTACAATGTGGTGACTTGCCGTGTCCGGGAAATGTGCCAAAATGTGGTGACCAAGTATAGTACAGTGTGTTTTCATCGCTTCCCATATAATTGTGCGAGTCAGATGCATGGTTGTCGGTGTCAAAACCGATGGATCTCGGTTAGGGGGTCCCGAACTGTGCGTCTAGGCGGATGGTAACAGGAGACAAGGGACACGATGTTTTTACCCAGGTTCGAGCCCTCTCGGTGGAGGTAAAACCCTACTCCTGCTTGATTAATATTGATGATATGGGTAGTACAAGAGTAGATCTACCACGAGATCAAGGAGGCTAAACCTTAGAAGCTAGCCTATGGTATGATTGTTGTTCGCCCCACGGATTAAAACCCTCCGGTTTATATAGACACCGAGAGGGCTAGGGTTACACGAGTCGGTTACAATGGTAGGAGATCTACATATCCAGACGCCAAGCTTGCCTTCCACGCCAAGGAAAGTCCCATCCGGACACGGACGAAGTCTTCAATCTTGTATCTTCATAGTCTTGGAGTCCGCCAAAGATGATAGTTCGCTATCCGGACACCCCTTGTCTAGGACTCCTCAAGAGTCTTGAACCAAAGCTTCAATGACGATTTACTCCGCCGCATATTGTCTTCGCATTGCAAGGCGGGTTCCTCCTCCGAATAATTCATAGAAGATTTTGAACACCAGATAGTGTCCGCTCGCAAAATAAGTTCCACATGCCACCGTAGAGAGAATAATATTTACACAAGTTCAACTTGCTGACGATTTCGTGGCATGACGCCGCACCACGCCAAGCCTTTATTCAATTGTTTTATTGTTCCACCTCAGCGCTTAGCTTAAGCGGTTTCTTGGCACGCCTTGTCAAAGCAGAGATCGTGTCCCTTATTCCGGATTCTCATCAATACGGGCGTGGGTAACCCAACCGTGCCATTGATTACGGCGCTTGGGAGATAAGCGAGTTTTACCAGGCTGGCGGGGACGGATAGTTTCGTCCGCCCATATATAGGGGGGGTAAGGATCCACCTTTTTACCTACGCCTTCTTCCTCCTTTGCTTATCCATTTTCGTGCACTCGATCTCCAACGCCCAAGCCCGCACATCTCGCCTCAACCTTCCCTAGTCATGTCCGGAGTGGGAGGCAAGTGGATGGCCTCCTCCGTCACGGAGGGCACATCAAAAAGCTGCGGAAGGCTGGACACTTATCCGGCGACATCGCGTATCGGCTCCCCGACGAGCGGCAGCTCATCCCCACCCCCGGGCCGCATGAGAGGGTGGTGTTCCTCACCCATTTCCTCCACGGACTAGGTTTTCCACTTCACCCATTTGTCCGGGGGCTCATGTTCTACTATGGCCTGGATTTCCACGATCTGGCCCCGAATTTCATCCTCAACATCTCGGCGTTCATCGTCGTGTGCAAGGCCTTCCTTCGCATCCAGCCCCACTTCGCTTATGGTCAAGACCTTCAATGTCAAGCCAAGGTAGTGGGCGGGCGCCAAGCGGAGTGCGGAGGTGCCATGGTGGGCAAGATGCCCAACGCCCTATGGCTCGAGGGCTCCTTTGTGGAGACCATAAAGGGTGGCAATCGGGTGGTTCTATATCACCGAGCCAGCGGACCACTGAATGGGCAATGCCCCCAATTCAGATCTGGCATCCCCACATGGCTCACATACTGGAAAGAGAAGGGCCTATCGTGGGGTGATTCGAAGGAGCTGACCGGACTCCAATCCTGCGTTCAAACTTTGGTGAACAAGAAGCTCAAGCTTGTCAACGTAGTCCAGGTCATGCTCGTCCGCCGGATCCTCCCGTGCCAGGAGCGGGTTTTTAGTTTGTGGGAGTTTGATCCGGCACAGCACCAAACCTTAAGCAGGCTCTTTGACACTACGTATGAAGATGCCTGGAAGGTGCTGTTCAAGGGTGCCGAGGCTCCCGCATCCGCTACCGAAGATCGCGGATTCAGCTCGCAGCGTCCAGCCGGCGAGGTAAGCTATTCTACCCTTTACGGGCACTTGTTTTTCATAGTTTGACTCTATGCGGGATCTAAACTCCCATTACCTTTAACAGGACTTGCAGAAGACGTCCGGGCAGGTTAACTGTCCGGCTCCCCTGCCAGAAGACCCAGCGGATGCCCGATTAACGGGACTGCTGGCTCCGGCGCCTTATGTGGTGCCGGAGAAGAAGGCCAAGAAGAAGGCCACGGGGACTCGGAGGAGTTCCCGACGCCAGGTGTTATCGGATTCGTCGTCCGATGACTCCGAGGCGGACTCCTCCCGTAAAGACGAGGAGGAGAAGAAAGAGGCCTCTCCCCCAGCGGGGGGAGAGAAGAAAAGGAAGGCTTCCCCAACGGAGGAGGCCAAAGGGTCCAAGAAGGGAAGGACCCTTCCTCCGAACTGTTCCACCAACGCCGACGACAGCAAAGAGGAGTGGCCCTCAAGGGTCAAGCCCCTGGCGAGATCATAAGTGTCCGGATTCCAGAATAACTCATGATTTTTCTTTCGTCGCATAGTGTCTTCTAACGCCGAATACCACCATGTAGCCCGCCCAGGACGATCTCCCGCTTGCCGAAGCGGCTCCTTGGGCTCGCTCGGATGTGAATAGCGCTTCACTTCCGACCGCCTCCCCGCGACGCAGACGACGCCGAGGTGGGGTCCTAGAAGGGGCCCAGCCAGGAGGAGGAGGCCCTGGCAAAATGCTTGAGGCAACCTCCCGAACTTTGGCCCACCGGAACCTTTAGTGGTTCCGGAGTCCGACGGGCGGCCCCTTCGTAAGAAGGGTGAGACTGCGACGCCGGCGACCTCCGTCCAACCGGAGGCGCCGGATAATTTGCTGGAGGCACTCAACGGCGCTTCCATAGACGAGGAACACCACACTGTCATGAGTGCGGTGATTCAGAAGGTTCAGTCCGCCAAGAGCGGGCCGATCAAGCCTCGCACCAGACCTTCTAATGTGCTTTGAGGTATGTGATTAAGATATGTAAAAATAGTACCGATAGACAGTAGCCCTCGATGCTCAGCTTTGGTGTTCGGAAAGAAAAGCCGACCGAGGATCTAAAAAAGATATACGCAGGAGTCTAACACAAATATGTCAATATGGGAATGCAGGATGCACTGCTGACCTCTGCCGCACTGACGGCGGAGGTCAATGCCTTGAAGCAGAGCCTCGAGCGGTCCGAGAACGAGCTCGGTCGTGCCAAGAAGCAGCTCGAGGACAAGGAAGGTAAGTAATACCTTATAGAAAAGGATTTGGTTGCAAAAAATGACAGGGATAACGTGAGTATTGCAGGGGCCACGAACGAGGTGGCGACCCTGAAGGACGTGGTGTCCGAGGCCGAATGCAATGCGGCCGCGGAACGCACCGAGCGGGGAAGCAGGAGGCCCGGGTGGCGGAGGTGCGGCAAGAGCTCCGGGCTCTCGTGGAAAAACACGTATGTTTGGAGCGTGACTCGAAGACTCGAGAGTCCGAGCTTGCCTCGGCTCTTGAGAGTGCCAAAGCCGCTAAGGCCGAAGCCCAGAGGGCCCTCCAGGAGATTGAGGAGATAAAAAAGATAGCGGCGGGTAAGGCATTCTTCTTGCAAAGCAAGCATGTAAAAGTGAATTATCTGTTACTTACCCGGATTCGGAGCTCTCCAGGAGCGTTTGCAGATCTGCCCCGTAGTGTGTCCGATGCTGCCGCATTCTACCGGGCCGAGGAAGGGAGCTCGATGGAGAAAGTATTCTGGTCTTAGTATGCTGAGGCCGGACATCCGGTGCCCCTGAGCGACCAGCTCAAGCAGCTGGTCGAGCTCCACAAGGTGGCCAAACAGGCCATGAAGGGCCTCATAGTTCGGCTGTGGCCCAAAGAAGCCATACCTGGGAGCTACTTCGGTCTGGTGCGGCGGCTGGTGGACGCCTGTCCATGGGTTGAAGTCATCAAGCACTCCGTCTGCATTGAAGGTGCCCGTCGGGCCCTTGGCCGCGCTAAAGTGCACTGGGGCAAGATGGACGCCGAGAAGCTTGTGACGGACGCGCCACCGCCGGGAAAGGAGTATCGCACGCCCGAGATGGTGTCCTGAAGGGTGCCCGCCTTATAGCGGGTGAAAGCTCCAAAGATGTAATTTTTTTAGTAGACTCGCATTTCGTTATCCTGTGCGTTGAAAACTTGTTCATATGCGCTAAGCAACGCTTGTTAATTTAAAATATTACCTTCTGTGCGGCCGTTTATCAAATTTGAGAGATGGCAAGTCGTTGGCTTCAGCCCCCATGCTGCGAGTGCTGGGGTGTTCGGGATAAACTTGAGTGCTCTTTTCCCCATTTTTGGGTCCTTCGAGGGAGGCGCTCAACACAATGAACGAGGCAACCGGACTTATAATGCTTGAACACTCCCACTTAGCCATAGAATTCTATAATTTTAAATTTCGTCGAAGCCCCTAGTGTTCGAAGGTCAATTGGGCGCTATCCACGCTGGGGCGGACAAAGCCGGCTCCTCGCTCTAAGCGGCATAAGTCTTTAGGGACTCGAAAAACCTCTCGAACAACGCATCGCTCTCGCCCCATCATGACGGTCAGTTTTAGCTTTCTCATCGAGGTGCTCAACCCAGCTCAACTGGGGCACAATCGCAGTGGTTCTCCCCAAGACTACCTTAGCCGATATAACGGAACGTAAGGTAGCAAAACATGGGAGCCGGCAAACCCAACTATTGACCCAAGACATGATTCGAGCCAATGCATATAATGCTATAAGTTTGGGGTGCCGACTTGTGAAAGTGTTCGGACTTATCACACCATATTCGGGGAATTTAAGCCCCTGGTGTATTTGGCCGTACCAAAGCGTACGGGTGCAACATGTCATAAGTGAACATATATAGATAAAAAAAGGAATGCAATGATAGGCAAAAAGCGATGCATTGTTTATTCAAAAAATACTGCAATGAAAGCAGGACGATACAAATAGTGCGATAAGCAAGGGACGGGACTATTTAACATGTCCCCCTCCAGGGGTAGGCTGCGGAATGGTATGTAAAACAAGTATAATGCTCGTAATGGAGACCACCTGTATACTCGACGTAGCTTTTCTGCTTCCCTAGCTGTTGCATCGTGAATTCGGCAAGTCTACTGCCGGACAGGGCTTCTGGAAAACGGAGTCCTATGAGTAAGAAGAAATAAAAAGAAGAATGATATGATTGGGAGCCCCTGGTGTGGTTGAGCCGCACTCTGGGCATGCCGTGGTCGTGCCCCTCCCCCTGAGCCCATGGTATCTCCAGAGCGTAGTTATGTATGTGTGGTACTGGTCTCGCGGTTTCGCGAGGGTTGGGGTTGGGGCCGCATTGCTACGCGTGCTCGGAACGTTCCAGGTGGTCTTGTGGTAGGTTACTCCGGGCGCGCTTGATGGTGTCCAGCCGCTTAACAGCCGGACTCGAGAATTACCTTAAGAGGCTGCTTTGTATTTCCGCCGCGAGAGCCGCTATATGCTCCTCCGTTCGGAGAGAGCGTTCGGTGTTTCCGTTGACCATAATGACTCCTCGATGGCCTGGAATCTTGAGCTTGAGGTATGCGTAGTGCGGCACCACATTGAATTTTGCAAATGCGGTTCGTCCGAGCAGTGCATGATAGCCGCTACGGAACGGGACTATGTCGAAGATTAGCTCCTCGCTTCGGAAGTTATCCGGGGATCCAAAGACCACTTCGAGTGTAACTGAGCCTATACAATTGGCCTCGACACCTGGTATGACGCCTTTAAAGGTCGTTTTTGTGGGTTTAATACTTGACGAGTCTATGCCCATCTTGCGCACTGTATCCTGATAGAGCAGGTTCAGGCTGCTGCCGCCGTCCATCAGGACTCTAGTGAGGTGAAATCCGTCAACGATTGGGTCTAGAACCACGCGCGAATCCGCCATGGCGGATGCTAGTGGGTGGTCCTTCGATCAAAAGTGATCGTGCATGAGGACCACGGATTGAACTTCGAGGCGATCGCTCCATCGCATATACTTCCCTAAGTGCACGCTTCCGCTCCCTTTTGGGTATGTGGGTTGCGTATATCATGTTCGCCGTCCGCACTTGTAGGGGGAAACCTTTTTGTCCTCTATTGTTCGGCGGCCGGGTCTCCTTCTCGTCATCGCTATGCAGCCCCTTGTCATTATTTTCGGCAATCAACTTGTCTGCCTGCTTGAACACCCAACAATCCATGTTGGTATGATTGGCTGGCTTTTCGGGGGTGCCGTGTATCTGGCACAAGCGATCGAGTATTCGGTCCAAATTGGACGGGCCCAGAGTATTTCTTTTGAATGGCTTTTTCCGCTGACCGGGTTTAGAGCCTCTGAATCCGGCATTGACTGTCGTATATTTAGTATTATCGCCGTTAATGCAGCGCTTGTGCTTATTGCGATGCGACCTGCCATTGCTTTCCTTGGTATCCGAACTACCAGAGTTTCTGGTCAGGTTGTTACTGCGAGCTAGCCAGCTGTCCTCTCCCGCGCAGAAGCAGGTCATGAGTGATGTGAGGGCTGCCATGGATTTCGGCTTTTCGTGTCCTAGGTGCCGGGCTAGCCACTCGTCGCGGATGTTATGTTTGAAGGCTGCAAGGGCCTCTGCATCCGGACAGTCGACGATTTAATTTTTCTTAGTTAAGAACCGTGTCCAGAATTGTCTGGCCGATTCATCTGGCTGCTGAATTATGTGGCTTAGGACATCAGCGTCTGGTGGGCGCACATATGTGCCCTGGAAGTTATCAAGGAATGCAGCTTCTAGGTCTTCCCAACACCCAATTGATTCTGCTGGCAAGCTGTTGAGCCAATTCCGAGATGGTCCTTTAAGCTTGAGTGGGAGGTATTTGATGGCATGTAGATTGTCACCGCGGGCCATGTGGATGTGAAGGATATAGTCCTCAATCCAAACCGCAGGATCTGTTGTGCCGTCGTACGATTCAATGTTTACGGGTTTGAAACCCTCGGGGATTTGATGATCCATTACCTCGTCTGTGAAGCATAGTCGGTGTCTTGGCGCTCAGATATTATATCACGACGTAGCTCAAACGAGCTTTGTCTCATCAGTGTTCGCCCGCCGAATTGCTTGTATCCGGCGTGATGCTTGTTGTCACGTATCGTGGGCGCCACGCGATCCGTAGATCGATCTTGTTTGTCTTGCCTTATCCTCCAATATGTCTCGTAAGTCCGGCGCATTCCCCCGTGGCTTTGTACTTTTCGAGTGACGCCGGGGTATGGCTTTAGCGGAGGGCCTAGAGGCCTCTCTGTCACGGCCACGAGGTGGCCGGTCGGCCCTATTGCGCGCTGGTGATGTAGGTTTATGTGCTTCCTCCTCTAATCGGGGTAGCATCTTGCGTTTGGGGTGGCTTTTGGAGGGGCGTTCGAGTTCATACTCTTCGGCCGCAAGGGGTTCAGTCCATCTGTCGGCTAGCAAATCTTGGTTAGCTCTAAGCTGTTGCTGCTTTTTCTTGAGGCTTCTCGCCGTGGCCATAAGCCTGCGTTTGAAACGCTCTTGTTCGATGGGATCCTTAGGCAAGACAAATTCGTCGTCGTCGAGGCTTGCCTCGTCTCCGGAGGGAGGCATATAGTTATCGTCCTCTACCTCTCTGTCTGCCGCTCTCTCACGAGGGCTGGCTTCTCCATCCTCCCTGTCTCAATCTTCTTTGGAGGGGTTGTCTTCGGCCTTGTCCGGTATTATTGTCTCCGTGCCGGAATCTCCATTTTTGCTGTGGCGGGATTTAGAGCGGCGCCGCTGACGCCGGCGCTTAGGCTGTTTCTTGGAGGGGTCATCCTCAGTTGTTCCATCGCCATTCCCATCCTTTGGGATGTCCACCATGTATATGTTGTATGACGAGGTGGACTTCCAGTGCCCTGTAGGCGCTGGTTCTTGGTCGTCTCCGGCATCGTCGTCCATACCGTCGATGTCTTCGGAGTCGAAGTCTAGCATGTCGGTTAAGTCATCGACAGTGGCTACGAAGTGGGTGGTGGGTGGGTTTTGAATTTCTTCGTCGTCCACATCCCAACCGTCCTGACCATAATCCGGCCAGGGCTCTCCTGATAAAGAGAGACACTTTAGCGAATTCAGGATGTCGCCAAAAGGCGAGTGCTGAAAGATGTTCGTAGCGGTGAACTCCATGATCGGCGCCCAATCGGATTCGATTGGCGGGGGCGCGGAAGGTTTGGGGTCCGGAGAGGAGTCCGGCACCTTGGAGTCACGAGCTTCACCAGGGACAGGGTTGGTATTCGGCTCTATCGCCGTAGAGGTAGCAGCCCCCGAGGCGGTGTCTAGCCACCCATCCTCGATCGGCGCAGTCGGTTCTGAGCTAAGGGTCGGAGCGGACTCTTGTGAGGCCTCCAGGGCACTATCCGGCAGCAGAGCTAAAACATGCCCATCGTGACAGTGCGGCACGCCCGGCTGTGGCTTGAATCCATCGAAGATCAAGTCTCCACGGATGTCAGCCGTATAGTTCAAACTTCCAAATCTGACCTGATGGCCAGGGGCGTAGCTTTTGATCTGCTCCAGATGGCTGCTTAATTGGCCCGCAGCAAAGCCGCCAATACAAAGATCTGTTCGGGGAGAAAAGTCTCACCCTGGACCGCGTCGTCGTTGATGATCGAAGGAGCCATCGAGCCTATAGGTGACGACACAGAGGAACTCTCAATGAAAGCACCAATGTCGGTGTCAAAACCGACGGATCTCGGTAGGGGGTCCCGAATCTGTGCGTCTAGGCGGATGGTAACGAAGACAAGGGACACGATGTTTTTACCTGTGTTCGGGCCCTCTCGGTGGAGGTAAAACCCTACTCCCGCTTGATTAATATTGATGATATGGGTAGTACAAGAGTAGATCTACCACGAGATCAAGGAGGCTAAACCCTAGAAGCTAGCATATGGTATGATTGTTGTTCGTCCTCAGATTAAAACCCTCCGGTTTATATAGACACCGAGAGGGCTAGGGTTACACAGTAGTCGGTTACAATGGTAGGAGATCTACATATCCGACGCCAAGCTTGCCTTCCACGCCAAGGAAAGTCCCATCCGGACACGGGACGAAGTCTTCAATCTTGTATCTTCATAGTCTTGGAGTCTGGCCAAAGATGATAGTTCGGCTATCCGGACACCCCCTAGTCCAGGACTCCCTCAATGGTCAAGATCCAAATACACTTGTATAACAGACCCCGACCCCCGCGTCGCCCAAGCCGGGCGACTCGGGGGAAACCTAGCCGTCGGCACCCCATCGTCTGCCCTCCGCTCGCCCCCGCGTCGACGCTGCCGGAGGGCCGGCCGGCGAAGCCGCACTGGGCCCTGGGATGGCGGCGGCGGAGCTATCCTTCCTCCTCCCGCTCCAACCCCCCCCTCCGGCGCTAGATCTGGGTCGGCTATGGCAGCGGCCTCCTCTGACGGCGGCGACAGCCTCCCCCGACCTCTCCTGCTCGCTGGCGGCACATGTGGGCTGCCCCGGCCGCAGTTCTCCGCGGCAATGCTCTGGTCCGCGCCGACGTGATCTGGACGCCGTCTCCTGCTAGGTGCGGCTCCTCCCCTGGCCGGCCGGCCTCGGCAGGGCCCTGCTAGCTACGGCTCCTCCCCCTCTGACCCCCCCTCGCGGCGAGTTTCAGGTTCGCCTCCTCGGGGGCCGGCCATGGAGGCTGCTGGCCGTGGTTGTGCCCGTCGGTGTCTGCCCACGCCGGTCGGGTTTGGCTGCGCACGAATCCACTACAACACCTCCACCTCGCCCCACCTTTCCCCCGCAGGGGCGGCTTCGGCCCGGCGACAATGGACCTGCGTCCCTTCCTGCGTCCATTGCCGGCCGGCGCGGCTTCATACCCGACGAGACTCGAAAGCTGCTCTCTTTCCAGCTCTCTTGTGTCTGGCTCCTGGGCATATCCGCACCATCACCACCCTGCGGTGTCTTGGTTGGCCATCCATCCCGGTGCATCTTCGTCACCGGCATGCTCCAGGAGCTGCGTCCCCTTCTAGTTCCCTGGGCCCGCCGGCGTCCCTGCTGCTCCCGTCCTGGTGGCCTGGATCTGTGTTCCTTCCAGATCCTTCCAGATCCTGGCTTTCTGGCGCTATGGTCAACGTCCCATCCCCACTTCATTCCGCGCAGCCACGCATCCTCGTCCTCCTCCGAAGTTCGCGTGCTCGGCGATGCACGGTGCCTCCTTTGGCACCGCGCGTGGCTCCCCTTCCTGCAGTCGCAGCACCGGCCTACACCTGATGACCTCTTCTTCGACTCATATTTTGACGGCTTGGGATTGCTTGGAATTGGCCAGGGCGAAAGCCTGCATCTTTTGCTGGCAGTGGTGACACCCGCGGGTGCCGTCACCTTCCTGGAGGCGTTGTCATGGCCGTTCTGTGCCCCTTTTCGAGCATCAGAGGAAACCCTAGGTCCGGGCTTCTGGATCGGACAACGACGACGTCTCGGTGTCGTTCTCCTTCTTGAAGGCGTTGTCTTGGTTGCTCGCGGCGTCCTCGGTGCGGGCTTCGGAGTTTTGGTCGTCTAGTTGTAGATTTGATTGCTTCTCTGGTCGGAGAGTTTAGCCGTGTTCTTCTTTGTTTGAGCCGTGCATCTTTCATCTCTCCGCTTCGGGCACCATGTTCATGCCTCTTGCATCCATGTCATGTGTTGTACCAACTCCTGTAACCATTCTTACTTCTTCTATCAATGCAATGATACACAAGCTTTGTGTATTCGAGAAAAAAAATACACTTGTATAGTTGAGCACACACATATATTATTATTATTATTTTTCGAAAAGGGGGAATTCCCCGGCCTCTGCATCAGAATGATGCATACGGCCATCTTATAAACCAAACAAAGATAGTGTCAACAAGGTTCGAAGGTCTCCAAAACAGAAAAAGTAAAACAAGCTCACACAGAGCCATAGAGTGGCTAGAAACCACAACTAGCCAAAACAAGAGGCCACAACCGGCTGGCTACCAATGGATAAGTATACTAGATGCCTATCCTATTACATGACCGCCATCCAAACCGGTTGAATATATCCCGAGCTACCATCTCCCAAATGGAAAGATCCAAGAACTAAATGCTCCCCGGCCTCCGTCCGATCGAGTGGCGACCACGAATGGATCCGTGCCGTAGTTCGAATATAACTCGCAAAAAGTGGATACATGATATTCGTTAAAACCAAATCATTTCGCAAGTCCAGATAGTCCACAACAACGCCAAGAAACCCCAACCCGAATGTGTTTCGCTAAGTCAGCCGAACCCCATTCAACCAAGTCCCAAATAAGGCGTTAATGTAATTCGGTGGTTTGATATTAAAAGCAATGTGAACCGTCTGCCAAAGGACTTTGGCCAACGGGCAATCAAAAAAA
Organism: Aegilops speltoides; assembly: GCA_021437245.1. Classification (NCBI taxonomy): domain Eukaryota; kingdom Viridiplantae; phylum Streptophyta; class Magnoliopsida; order Poales; family Poaceae; genus Aegilops; species Aegilops speltoides. The sequence continues at coordinate 383,108,486 of CM038141.1, read as the reverse complement.
TAGGTGTTTTATAGTCTCATCCCGATCACAGAAGCTACACCTAGTAGGTCCTGTCCAATTACGCTTTAACAAATTGTCCTTGGTTAAAATAACTTGTTTGTGGACAAACCACATAAACACTTTTATTTTCAAAGGAACTTTGACATCCCAAACATGCTTGGAAGTAGGAATGGAGCTCGAATTAATAACATCAATATACATTGATTTAACTGTGAATACTCTGCACCTAGTCGGTTTCAGCGAATTCATCGGGTTGTTGGGAAAGCTGGACCTCCATCAGTATCCTAACTAGACGGAGCCATTCTTCCCAACGATTGCCCGCCAGCGTCCGTCAGAACTGAATATTAAGGGGGATCGATTGAAAAACCGAATCTACGAACACCTCGCGTCGTTGAACAATACGGTACAACGAAGGGTACTGGATGGCCAAGGGCGTCTCGCCGAGCCAAGTATCCTCCCAGAAACGTGTGCAAGTACCGTTGCCAACAACAAACTTTGTCCTATTAAAAATAAGTTGTTTGACTTTCATTAATCCTTTCCAAAAGGGTGAATCACCGGCCCGATGAAACCTCGACAAAGTTTTTGATCAAGATACTTGTTATGGCGATTTGAGCCCACGTGGCATCGGGCCTCCTAATAGAGCTTCCATAGCCACTTGCTAAGAAGGCATCTATTCTTGACTTCAAGGTTTTCTATACCAAGACCCCCTTGGTCTTTCGGTCTACAAATGATATCCCATTTAGCAAGCATGTATTATCTTTTGGTCTCATCACTCTGCCAAAAGAACCGCAATCGATAGAAGTCCAGTCTCTTCCGAACACCAACTGGGACCTCAAAGAACGATAGGAGAAACATAGGCATACTCGTGAGCACCGAGTTAATCAGGATCAACCGGCCTCCGTATGACATGAGCTTACCCTTCAAGCAACTCAGTTTCTTCTCAAATCGGTCCTTGATGCACTTCCATTCCTTGTTTGTCAGCCTACGATGGTGGATTGGAATACCTAAGTATGAGAAAGGTAACTCTCCCAACTCGCACCCAAACAATTGCCTATATGCCTCCTGTTCGTCTTTGGCTCTACCAAAACAGAACAGCTCGCTCTTATTAAAGTTGATCTTCAGCCCGGTCAATTGTTCAAATAGGCATAACACCAGCTTCGTATTTCTCGCCTTGGCCAAGTCATGCACCATAAAGATGATCGTGTCATCAGCGTATTGAAGAATGGAAACACCTCCATCAACAAGATGAGGTACCAATCCACCTACTTGACCACTTTCCTTAGCCCTACCTATGAAAATTGCTAACATATCTACGACAATGTTGAACAAGATAGGGGACATTGGATCTCCTTGTATTAGGCCTTTATGTGTCTGGAAGTAATGACCCACGTCGTCATTTACTTTGATTCCCACACTACCTTTTTGCGTAAAAGATTCAACCTGTCTACACCAGGCTTCATCAAAACCTTTCATACGCAATGACTGTTGGAGAAATGGCCATTTGACCTTATCATACGCTTTCTCGAAATCCACCTTAAAAATTACTCCATCTAATTTTTTGGAGTGGATTTCATGGAGCGTTTCATGCAGGACTACCACCCCTTCAAGGATATTTTTGTCCGGCATGAAAGAAGTTTGGGACTGTTGCACCACAGAATGCGCAATCTGTGTAAGCCTATTAGTCCCGACCTTGGTAAAAATTTTGAAACTAACATTGAGGAGGCATATTGGTCTGAATTGCTCAATCCTCACAGCATCCGTTTTCTTAGGAAGCAAAGTGATAGTTCCAAAATTCAAATGAAATAATTGAAGCTGTCCCGAGAACAAATCATGGAACATAGGTAACAAATCCCCCTTAATAATGTGCCAGCATCTTTTATAGAATTCGGCCGAAAACCCATCCGGTCCGGGCGCCTTATTGTTTTTCATCTATGAAATTGCCTCAAACACCTCCTTCTCAGAGAACGGTGCGACCAGAATGTCATTTTCGGCAGCCGAAAGGTGAGGCACATCCTCAGTCCTAGACTCATCGAGGGACACACAATTATCCTCCGGCGGTCCAAATAGTTGCTTGTAATACTCGGTAATATATGTTTTTAGGTTATCCTGACCTAAAATCGTGCCCTCATCTTGTTCAAGTTGAAAAATGCGCTTCTTTCAATGCTTGCCATTAGCAATTAAATGAAAGAATTGAGTACTGGCGTCCCCTTGGACCACTTTGCATACTTTAGCACGCAAAGCCCACTTCAACTCTTCTTCACGGAGCAGCTCTTTCAGCCTCTTCTCCTCATCAAATTTAACCTGAAGCTCAGCTGGCAGCAAAATCGTGGATTCAGCCTTAATGTCGAGGGCCTGTATAAGAGAAAGAAGTCTATCCTTTTCAATCTTATACACACCACTTAGGTGCTTAGCCCAGCCCCGCAAGAAGCTTCTCAAGTGCCTAATCTTATTCTGTCAACGCTCGACCGCAGTCCTACCGCCTGCACCTTTATCCCATTCCCTGGCAATCAAGTCCAAAAACCCCTCTCGTTTGAACCAAGACATCTCGAAAGAAAAGGTATTTTTGTTACCCACGTGGTTAGGCTCCCCTGAATCCACGAATAAGGGTGTGTGATTGGATATTCCCCTCGAAAGAGCTTGCACCGTAACCAGAGGGAACTTTTGTTCCCACACTAGTAGAAAACCACCAATCAGTCCCGGTTCGTAAGGGCCTTTAGTCCCGGTTCGGGAACCGGGACTAATGGGTCGTTACTAATACCTCAACCCATTAGTCCTGGTTCAAACACGAACCGGGACCAATGAGCCTCCACGTGGCCCTGTCGCCGAGCCCAGTCGAGGGCCTTTGGTCCCTTGGTGGCTCCAACCGGGACCAAAAGGCGCCCACGTGTCTGCATTCCAAAGGCCTGGTTTTTTTTTTTTTTGAAAGGAGGGGGTTGGGGGTTTTGGGGGTTTTGGGGGTTAATTTAGGTGTTTCGTTAGCTAGCTAATTAATAGAGAGAAGTGTCCTCTCTAATTATGTCCGTGCTTGCTCGACGCTACATAGTATATATACATAAGTGATCGAGAGAACCATTCAAGATGTGAAGTTCGTCATGCATACCGAGAGAAGTGATCGATCGACCTCTCCTTCTCCGAGAGATTGGTCGAACAACAAGTTTTACTGGCTACATACATGTACAATCTATATAAGATCTCTTAATTACAAACCACTAGCATTCAATTCAAGTTCCACATGGTATTCTCCGCTTTACTTGATGACGTGTTCAAGAAAGAATCCCGCCAATTCCTCTTGAATTGCTTTCATGCGATCTGGTTCTAGGAGTTCATCCCAAGATCCGCCACGCCTAATTAATTTGAAGAAGGGGTTAATTAATACATATATATGAATGAAACTCAACAGAAATGATGGTGTAATAAAATGAAATTGTGAATATTATTGCTTACGCACTTCATATTGTCTTCTAGAGTAGCCCCGCTTGTTTTTCAATGTCGCGTTGTGGATGAACTCGCACACGTAGTATCCACGTAAATCATTCCGCTCCTCCTGCCACAAGCACTTTTACGAGAAATAGAGGTCAATCAAACTGATAATGAAGCATTATATAAATGGCATTGATGAAAGTATAGCTATAGAATCAACGGAGATGCGCCGCCATAGTACTTACTTTCGGTATGTATATCGCAGCTCCTTCGGCAGTCCCGAGCTTGTGCGGTGAACTGTTTCCAAACCCCGCAAGACAAAGAAAATATTTGTTATTACTTGAGATACCAGGAAATGAACAAAAGTTGCCGATATGGTGCGATAATGATCGATTGAACTTACTTGTCGAGCATTTCACCATGTCCGCATAGGTGTTGGGATCTTTCCGTCTCGAGTCTAAGACGGTTACTAGTCCACGCCAAGCTTAATCTCCGAAGAATATAGTGGAACCTGCACGCATGCATAACTCATCAATTACATTAACCTCGCCGAGTAATAAGGAAAACCGAATATGCACACGACAAGAACACTCACGGGCCGTGGTAAGGAAAGAGTATGGTATCTTTGTTTTGATTTTTGATCAATGATTGTAGCAAGTTGTCCTCGGCCTCTTGGCGTGCTTTTCAACTAGAAAAACATCTATGATATTTGTGTTAATGAACCCAATATCATAGATTTCATTTTTTGCACTCGACGATCTTCAATCTGCATAATATATTGAGGATAATTATTTATAAATACATGCAATGAAAGAGCCGAGCTATATATACGGACTAATGACGAAATAGTACTTACAGCGAGTAAAAGACCATTAATTTATCGAGGGCCTTTTGATTGAAGAACTCAAGAACTCCTCAAATGGAATAGACAATGATCATTTGAAACGAGGTCGTGCTCCTCTTTAATTTTCAGATACAAAGTGTTCGTCCCCTCGGACTCTCTGCAGGTTTTCATGTACCAACTGTGGAATCTTCGCATCATTGTTGTCGAAACTTTTCATCTTTGACGAGAGGCTTCCGTATCAGATCTCAATAAGTCCACCTCCATGAAATCGGGAAGTGCATCGTCAGTGCGGTAATCTTCAAGATTGCCATAACCGCCACCGCCCCGGAGGATTAGACACATTCAGCGGGGGCACGATTGTTGTGCTTGTTCGCCGAGCTGGGCAATTTTTTCCCTTTGCCGTTGTTCTTTAACCTTTATCGCGATGTGAGTTCCGACCGCTTGGCTTGGAGATATGTCTGCTCAAGAATGCGCTCATAGTTGGTTCTCGGCGGAGACTTTGGTGGTTTCCTCAGGGCATTGAGAGTGCGCTTTGCTTTCACCGGATCGACCTTCTCCTCCGGAGGTGGATGTATCTTTGCTTTAACCCCTTCAAAGAACTCCTTCACTTGGGTCTGCACGATCGTATCGTTTTCCTCCTTGCTCCTCTCATACGGTAACTTCTCTATGTGCTTTAGAGGTGGATCAGATCTCAGATTGCCTCTCTCTTCTTGTGCTGCTAGACGCCGGAGCAGACGGAGCGGCTGCGCGTCTGCCTTCCTTCGTGCTTGCTTACGAGGCGGAGGAGAAGGACTACGACGCGTCGGAGCAGCCGGGCGGGCGGGTCTCTTCCGCCCTTGCTGGTGAGGCGGAGAAGGAGGAGGCGGAGTGCCGCCACGCCGGGAGAAGGGGCGGAGTGCCGCCACGCTGCCCTGATCTTCACTCACGGAGGAGGAGGCGGTGGAGGAGGCGGAGTGCCGCCATGCGTGCCTGATCGTCACTCACGGAGGAGGAGGCGGTGGAGGAGGCGGAGTGCCCCGACTCGCGGATGAGGAGGAGGAGGCGGAGGCGCCCAGCGAAGGTCGATGAGCTCCTTCCGCCATAGGCATGGAGTCTTGAGCGTAACGCAGCCTAGTCTCCCCTTCACCGGTAGGGTGCTCAAGCCGAGGTCCTCAAATCCTCTCGTTATTTCATCAACCATCACCTTAGCAAAATCTTCGGAATCGGTGGCAAGTGATAAGTTGTGCCGGGTCCACTAGGATAAACTTGGCCAACAGCCGCCTTGACCTTCAAATTCATGCATCGCGCCATAATGTGGCAATTTTGAGACTCGTGATACCATCCACGGATAGCTGGCGAGCCGTCAAGACATGCTCCGGTGAAGCAGCTCGGTGGAAGCAACGCTGCTTCATACCGAGATGGCGGGTAGCCGGGAAGCTTCGCATGTCGCTTGTTGCGATCTCGCTTCTCGTTCCTCTTCTCGATCCTCTAGCCCCATTACCCTTCCAAGCAGCGCCAGCATTTGGTCATGCTCCACTTTCTTCCTCCTCTCGTGGGTTTTGTAACCCCTGCGTCCGAAAACCAACCTTCCACGGAAGCGAGCCTGGGCGTGCCTCGTGTCCGTCCGGGGTGCTCGGGATTCCCAAGGGCCATTGTGAGCTCGCCCTTCTCCTGCTTGGAAGGAACGTCCCTCGCTGCGCGCAAAGATCAATATATTGTCGAAGTTTCTTGATGGTGTTTGCGATTGCTCGTTCGTCCCATCGACACTTTGCATTCGGGTCCAAGGTTCCGCCAGCCCGAAGAACCAAGTCCGCAACGGTCGGCCAACGATCGCCTCTCGGTTCGATCCCTTTTTCAAGCAGATCATGCTCAGCCTTGACCACTTAGGCGGGCTTTGAGGTAGCCACCGACCCGTCATGATGGTGAAGCGTCTTCTTCGCAGCATTTTTCTTGTTTGTCTCCGACATCTTCTTACTCTTTTCCGATGTCATGTGGGCCACAAATGCGGGCCGATGATCTTTGATCTTCTCATATTTGCCGATGAATTCTGGTGTCTCTTTTTCTTGACAAACTGGTTCAGCTCTTTCCTCCACCTCCTCATTAGGCCAGCCATCTTCTTAAGAGCACAAGACTTGATTAATTGCTCTTTAAGCGGCTTCTCCGGATCCTCCTCTGGCGGTAGGGTGAAATTTGCCTTCACTCATTCCAAAGATCTTCTTTCAATATCATTGACATAAGACACCTCGGCGTCTTCATCCTTAGCAGAGCTTATACCATTGTTTGATGCTTGATCGGGATCCCGTCCCTAACAAGAACCCCGTGACCGAGCGTAAAATGCCTTCTTTGTCCGGATGGGTTCAATCGGTTCGCCGTCGGGCGCGATTTCTATGATCTCAAACTTTTCATCTGAGCTCAACTTTTCTTCGGGCCTCGCCTCCGTCATCAAGTTGTGCTCGATCCGGAGGGCTAGAAATTATAAGGAAGAAAGACGACGAGACTTAATATGTGTACATATACCAAAACAATGGATGCATCAATTAACTTGTCAAGACGGGCTTAACTAATATATATATACCTGGCCGGACTCGGTTCGGTGACTCGGCTCGCACGGTCTCCTTCGTCTTGTACCTCCATTGTGTCACCGAGCCATCATGATCATAGTCCTCCTCTTGTACCGCATTAATGAGTCGGGCCATCATAATCATAGCCCTCTTCTTCATCCATCGACCAACGGTGTCGATGAGAAATGACGCAACATCATCACTTCCATTTGCGATTATTTCCCCAACATCGCTTCGCTTTCTTCGTCTCGGAGTGCTCCATAGTTTACGCAAATATTGACAACATGTCAATTATTATTCAACATCGCTTTTCTCTCTAGGGTTTGGGTGTCCTCGAGAGTTTTGGTTTGTTTAGAGGGCCGAGGGGTGCTGCAGTTGTATCTAGAGGGGTTAATTATATCGACAACGACGCGACATACATATACATATCGGGGAGGGGTATCGGTACCACCCCTCGTGTTTAAGTTTCTTCTTTCTCCTTTCCTTTCTTTCTTCTTCTCCTCTTCTTTTCTTCTTCTCCCTCGAGAAAGGAAAATAATTAAGGAAAAGGAAGAAAAGAGGAAGAAGGAAGAAGGAAGAAGAAGAAGAAGAAAAAAGAAAAAGAGGAGAAGAAGAAAGGAATAGAGGAGAAGAAGAAAAATAGAATTTCTCCTTTCTCCTCTATTCCTTTCTTCTTCTCCTCTTCTTTTTTCTTTTTTTCCTCTTCTTATTTATTTCTCCTCTTCTTCCTCTCCTCTTTTCTCCTTTCTTCCTCTTCTTATTTTTCTTTTCCTCTCATTCTTTTAGTATTGCTTGTTTTAAAAAAATGTTCAAATAGAAAATTCCAAAAAAAAAACAAAGGTTTTGCCTAATGCATTGTTCATATGAATATACCAACATTTGCATATTCTACAATAATTAATATCAACAAAAAAAATCTGTGAACAGAAAAAAAAATGAACTTTTCTAAAATCTATCTTTTGCATATATATAGCCACATATGAACAGAGCCGCATATATACATACACATATATGAACAGAAAAAAACTAATAAAATGAAACATATACATAACATATATGAACATATACATACACATACACATATATGCATTATATGAACAGAAAAAAACTAAACTAATAAAATGAAAAAAAGAGCAGAGCATATATATATATATAGCCACATATATACATACACATATATATATATATATATACATTGAACAAAAAAAAAACTAATAAAATGAAAGAAAAAAAGAGCCGGTCTTGTGTGGCTGCTCACAGCGATGGCGGAGCTGGGCGGGCGACGGCGACGGCGACGGCGACGGGCGCGGGCGCTGGGCGCGTAAGCGAGGCGACAATGACGCTGGCGGAGTTCTCGGCGGCGACAAGCAGAGCTCAAGGCGACGACGGCGAAGCGCTCTCGGAGGACGGCGACGACGACGGCGCGGCGACGGCGACGGCGACGCAACGGCGGCGGAGCGGCGGGCGGCGTCGGGGCAGCTGGCGGTGTCGATCGTTGGCGTCGTCGGGGCAATGTGGCGATGAACGCAAAATCGCAAAGTGCCACTTATATACAGAAGATTGGTCCCGTTGGTGGCACCAACCGACTAATGCCCTTTAGTCCTGGTTGGTGGCACCAACCGGGACCAAAGCCTCAATTTCGGCAGCCAAAGGGGGAAGGCTGCGGCTTTGGTCCCGGTTGGTGGCTCCAACCGACTAAAGCCCTTTAGTCCCGGTTGGTGCCACCAACCGGGACCAAAGGCCTCACTGCCTGCTCGGGGGCCAAAGTTTAGTCCCACTCGCTAGTTGAGAGGGAGCGCAGATGGTTTATAAGCCCCACCGCGCTCCCTCTTGAACTCCTTTGAACTGCAGCTTATGGGCCTACTTGCTCCTTCGTTGCTGTTGGACCTTCTCGGCCTTCAAGGGCCTGAATCTGGCCCAAATAGGGATACTAATCGTATTCAGCCGTGGCGGCCCAAGAGGGTGGCATTTTTTTCTTGCTTTATTTAATTTATTTTGTTTCTACTTACAACAAAATACTTATTGTTGTTTTTTGTTTTGTTTTCTGCATTATTTATTTTCTTTTGTTTTTGCTCTATTTTTAAATCTTTTTGCTTCTAGTTTTAGGAAAATTATAAACTTTCTGTTAGTGCCATTACTAATTTTCAAATTTGAAAACACTTTTTTTTGTTTTCTTTCTTGCTTTATTTAATTTATTTTGTTTCTACTTACAACAAAATACTTATTGTTGTTTTTTGTTTTGTTTTCTGCATTATTTATTTTCTTTTGTTTTTTGCTCTATTTTTAAATCTTTTTGCTTCTAGTTTTAGGAAAATTATAAACTTTCTGTTAGTGCCATTACTAATTTTCAAATTTGAAAACACTTTTTTTTTGTTTTCTTTCTTGCTTTATTTAATTTATTTTGTTTCTACTTACAACAAAGTACTTATTGTTGCTATTTTTAATTATTACGAGGGCCGAACCATAAGACATTTCAAATGAACTCTGAAAAGGTTGAAAGTTGGCATGGTATCATAAATTGACCCACACATAGCATGTGCATGTACAAAACGAACAATGGTATCATACTCATCAGTTACAATATAATGGTATCATAAACGAACAATAGTTGCGGGAGAAAGTCTTCACTTTTTTTTCGCTTGTGTCATTTGCTTATTGTGCCGTAACCATGGATAATCTTCATCGCTTATCGTGATGTCAGTCAGCCTTGACTTTAAAGGAGGAATTTCATGAAACTTTTCATAATCTTCGACATGTCTGCCTTGTCCTCCACTCCCACGATGTCCCTTTTTCCCGAAAGAACTATGTGGCGCTTTGGCTCATCGTATGATGTATTTGCTTCCTTATCTTTTCTCTTTCTCGGTCTCTTCGACATGTCCTTCACATAGATAACCTGTGCCACATCATTGGCTAGGACGAACGGTTCGTCGTTGTACCCAAGATTTTCGAGATCCACTGTTGTCATTCCGCATGTGGGTCTACTCGCATTCCCGCCTCTGACAGATTGACCCATTTGCACTTAAACAAAGGGACCTTAAAATCATGTCCGTAGTCAAGTTCCCATATGTCCACTATGTAACCATAATATGTGTCCTTTCCCTCTCGGTTGTTGCATCAAAGCGGACACCGCTGTTTTGGTTGGTGCTCTTTTGATCTTGGTCAATCGTGTAAAATGTATTCCCATTTATCTCAGATCCTTTCCAAATCAATACGGTCAAAGATGGTCCCTGGATAACAAGTACAGCTCCTCACAAACAGTCTTGTCACCTCGTCGTGCTTCCAACCAACTGCTGAAAGTCCCGATGTGTTCACATGTAATCCAATCGTCGACCGCTTGGTGTTTGAAGCGCAGATCGTTCTTGTGTTCATCGACATACGGGTCACCAAGGTAGAGTTCTCAGAGAAGCTGTAGTGGGCTTGAGACCAAGAATATCCGTCCTGCATATTATTGAGTCCTTTCCAAGCGTGCCTTTTCGGTCAGTCTCCCCTCATACCGCGATTTAGGGAGACCTATCTTCTTAAGGCCAGAATGAAGTCAACACAAAACCCGATGACATCCTCTCGTTTGATGGCCCATGGAGATGCTTCCTTCGCCTAGTGCGATTACGGACATATTTCTTTAGGACTCCCATGAACCTCTCAAAGGGGTACATATTGTGTAGAAATCGGGGCCCGTAATGACAATCTCGTCAACTAGATGAACAAGAACGTCGTCATGATATTGAAGAAGGATGGTGGGAACACCAGCTCAAACCCGACAAGACATTGCACCACATCACTCCTTAGCCTTGGTATGGTTTCGGATCGATCACCTTCGAGATATTGCATTGAGGAATGCACATAGCTTCACAATGGCTAATCGGACGTTTTCGGTAGAAGCCCCTCAATGCAACCGAAAGCGATTGCGTCATAATCACGTGATACCATGAGACTTTAGGTTCAAAACTTTTTCTGCCATATTTATTATTCCTTTTATATTCGACGAAAGCCGTCGGGACCTTCATACTAAGCGAGCATTCAAAGAAGATTTCCTTCTCTTCTTTGGTAAGAGCATAGTGGCGGGACCTTCATACCGCTTTGGAGGCATGCCGCCTTTTTCGTGCAAACGTTGCAGTCCTCTCGTGCCTCACCTGTATCTTTTGTCTTCCCATACACGCCCAAGAAGCCTAGCAGGTTCACGCAAAGGTTCTTCGTCACGTGCATCACGTCGATCGAAGAGCGGACCTCTAGGTCTTTCCAAGAGGGTAGGTCCCAAAATATAGATTTCTTCTTCCACATGGGTGCGTGTCCTCGGCGTCACTCGGAATAGCTAGTCCGCCGACCCTTTCCAAAGATTACGTGTAAATCATTGACCATAGCAAGTGCGTGATCACCGATGCGCATGGCGGGCTTCTTCCGTGATCTGCCTCGCTTTTGAAATGCTTGCCTTTCTTTCGACATTGATGGTTGGTCGGAAGAAATCGGCGATGGCCTGTACACATTCTTCCCGCAGCTTGCCGGTATATACTATCGATGTCAAGTAAACGGTGCGTGCATGCGTGGTATCCCTTGTTTGTCCGTCTGAAAGGTTACCGAGAGCGGGCCAATCGTTGATGGTCACGAACAGCAACGCCTTTAGGTTAAATTCCTCTGTTTGTGCTCATCCCACGTCGTACACCGCTTCCATTCCACAGCTGTAAAAGTTCTTCAACTAATGGCCTTAGGTACACATCAATGTCATTGCCGGGTTGCTTAGGGCCTTGGATGAGAACTGCATCATAATGAACTTCCGCTTCATGCACATCCAAGGAGGAAGGTTATACATACATAGAGTCACGGGCCAGTGCTGTGATTGCTGCTCTGCTCCCGAAAGGATTAATGCCATCCGCGCTTAAAGCAAACCATACGTTCCTTGGCTCACTTGCAAACTCATCCCATACTTTCTCTCGATTTTTCTCCATCTGCGACCCGTCGGCGGGTGCTCTCAACTTCCGTCTTTCTTACGGTCCTCACTGCCATCGCATCAACTTGGCATGCTCTCCGTTTACAAGCAGACGTTTCAACCGTGGTATTATAGGAGCATACCACATCACCTTCGCAGAACCCTCTTCCGGGGGCTCGCCGTCAACATCACCGTGGTCATCTCATCCGATCTTATACCGTAATGCACCGCATATCGGGCATGCATTCAGATCCTTATACGCACCGCGTAGAGGATGCAATCATTAGGGCATGCATGTATCTTCGCACCTCCAATCCTAGAGGGCATACGACCTTCTTTGCTGCGTATGTAATCGTCGGGCAATTCGTTATCCTTTGGAAGCTTCTTCTTCAATATTTTAAGTAGCTTCTCAAATCCTTTATCAGCACATCATTCTCTGCCTTCCATCGCAGCAATTCCAAAGACGGTACCTAGCTTTGTGTTGCCATCTTCGCAATTGGGGTACAACCCTTTTTGTGGTCCTCTAGCATGCGATCGAACTTCAGCTTCTCTTTTGACTTTCGCATTGCGTCCTTGCATCGACAATGACCGGCGGAGATCATCATCATCGGGCACATCATCTGGTTCCTCTTGATCTTCAGAGCTTCTCCCGTTGCAAGATCATCGTGCACATCGTCTGGTTCCTCTTGATCTTCGGAGCATCACCGTATTCGGGGGCACATAGTTGTCATCGTACTCTTCTTCTTCGCCGTCTTCCATCATAACCCCTATTTCTCCGTGCCTCGTCCAAACATTATAGTGTGGCATGAAACCCTTGTAAAGCGGTGGGTGTGCAGGATTTTCCGTCGAGTAAGACTTCAGATTCCCACATATAGGGCATGGACAACACATAAAACCATTCTGCTTGTTTGGCTCAGCCACTTGAGAAAATTATGCACGCCTTAATGTACTCGGAGGTGTGTCTTGAACCGTACATCCATTGCGGTTCATCTGTGCATTATATATAATTAAGTGTGTCAAAAATCATTAGAGAGATCATGAATAGATAATTAATTAAGTGACCAAATTAATAGAAGTTCATCATCACATTAAAACCAAAGTACATACATAGTTCTCATCTAACAACATAAAGCTCTGCAGAGCATCTAAATTAATTAAACCATACATGAAACTATGTAAAACATTTCAATGCGAAAACAAATGCGATCATAATCGCAACCAATGTAACAACCGATCCAACGACATAATGATACCAAGCCTCGGTATGAATGGCATATTTTCTAATCTTTCTAATCTTCAAGCGCATTGCATCCATCTTGATCTTGTGATCATCGATTTACATCTGCAACATGCAACTCCAATATCATCTTCTCCTCCTCAATTTTTCTAATTTTTCCTTCAACAAATTGTTTTCTTCTTCAACTAAATTTAACCTCTCGACAATAGGGTCGGTTGGAATTTCCGTTCAACAACCTCCTAGATGAATAAAATCTATGTCACGTTGGTCGGCATAATTGTCATAAATAATAAATGAACCAATAGTTATGAAAAGATAATATATACCACATCCGAATCATAGACAGACGAGGGCCGACGGGCGGATACCAAAACCATCGCACTATATAAGATGCAATAATAAAAGTAAGAAAATTATACAAGTATATATCTATCTAAACATACAAATAAGAATATTTTTCCTTTCGGAAAGAAGATAAGAACAAGAGGCTCACCACGGTGGTGCCGCCGATGAGATCGGTGCGGTGATCGATTTACGTTGAAGACGGGATGGGGCGTGACGGACCGCTAAACCTAGACAAATATGGAGGAAAATGGAGCTTGGCGGTCGAGCTTGGAGAGGAGAAACCTTAAGTAGTGTGGCTCGGGCATTCCATCGAACACCTTGTGTGCATATGAGGTGAGCTAGAGCACCACCAAGCCCTCTCCCCCTCGGCCAGAAAAAACAGAGCGGTGTGCTCGCTTCTTGCTGTGAGGGGTATATATAGGCACCACCATTGGTCCCGGTTGGTCGCACGAACCGGGACTAAGGGTTCCTTTGGTCCCGTTCGTGCCACTAACCGACGAATGGTTAATGGGCCAGAGCGGGATCATTGGTCCCGTTCATCCCACCAACCGGGACCAAAGGTCCGACGAACCGGGACCAATGGCCCACGGGCCCGGCGGCCCCGGGCTCACGAACGGGTCCGATGCCCCATTGGTCCCGGCTCGATTGAACCGGGACTAATGGGCTGGACCGGCCTGGACCGTTGCCCCCTTTTCTACTAGTGCCACTCTACGCTTGCAAGAACTCGATCAAGTTTTTCATAGGTTGGGTTAGGCAGAGCATTTGCCCAGGTAAAGTTTCTACCCGAAAGCTCAATCTCCCTCGGATCCAAGCTTTCAATAATGGTATTAAACATAAATGACCATCGGCCGTCAAAGTTATCATTATTTTTCTCCTCTCTCCTCCTAATGATATTGAAATCCCCTCCAACCAAAAGTGGAAGCTGTTCCGATCCACGATTCAACAAGGTCCGCCAGAAACTCTGGTTTAAGCTCAGGTGTGCGGCACTATACACCGCCACCAATGCCCAGTTGAAACCATCTGATTTAGACCTGACTCGAAACTTGACCGCGAAGTCGCATCACTACACTTCGGACCTCAAGCGAATCTCATCTCACACCAAGTAAGATACCACCCGATCTTCCTCGCGGGGGGAGGCAATGCCAATCGAAATCAATACCACCTGCAAGCGAAGACAGAAACTGGGGCGCAAAGTTTTCTCTACCAGTCTCCGAAAGAGCAATGAAATTTAGACGCTGCTCTAAAGCAGCCTCAGCAAGAAAACTTCTTTTAGCCAAGTCCTTTAGAACTCTGCTATTCCAAAAGATTCCTTTCACAATTCGTCATGGAATTTTTTAGTAGTACGAATTCTAGCACTCCTACGAACTGCAGAATCGGGATAAATCTTCCGTTTCCACTTGCGTTTTGGCTTACTAGGTTGAGACGTCCGGTCCTCACAACCGGGTTCAACTGTAGAACCAGCCTCATTCTCTATGGGCCCATGATCGTCCTCGGACTCATGGATAGGGGGTGCTAGATCCGCACACAGACTATGAAGCACTCGCACCCCTAACGCATCAATCTCAACATCATTCATCGGCTTAACCGCTGCGAGATTACGAATAGTCTCTGAAGCCCGTTCCGCCTCCAAGTCTAAGAGATCATTCACCGAGTTGGAAATCTCACTATCAGTATCGCCTAGTGAAACTCCTAATTGGTTTGCATTGTTTATAATCTCCTCATTAGAAAAATGCAATAACAAATTGGAGATGTTGACGGACATACCAGAGGAGATCGCAGCATCCTGAAGCTTGGCCGCCCTCATAGTGCACCGCTGCTGCATATCATCCACCTCCGGGTCCTCGAAGACGCGAGTGCTCATCCGACAGTGTCAATGTGGTGTAAATGATGGTTAAAAAAGTAGTGTAAATATTGGTCCAAACCCACACTCCTGTGTTGTAAAAAGGACATTATAGTATTATGTAAAAACCAGAAGCTAGCTGCGTCACTGAGAACATGTAAGTGACATTCTGTAAAAAGTAGTGTAATTAATCTAAATTTAAAGGGTGGTTTTTCTTTTCACCGAGGGAGGGTCTCGCTCCGTAAAAAAACAGATCGGGCAATGCGACTTGCTCCGACCAGAAGGGAGGCGATCGCAATCTAGCGCCGCTGCCGGATCCCTTCTTTGCCACCACCTCACCCCGATGCCTCTTCCTCCTCCGCCGCACATTCCTCCCTTGTCGTCGCCTGAGGCGCCCTCCGGCAAAGTTCGGATGGCTCTGAGGAAGGCGGTGGCGGGGCCCTTCTCCGGCTGCTCAGCGCTGGTACGGCGACTGCGATCCATGGATCTGTGATGGTGGTCCCTTTGGTGGGTCTTCCTTGTCCGGTAGTGGGACGGGGCAGGTGGGCTGCTTGGCGATCGGACCGGTGGCCGGTGATTCACCAGTGGATCGGTGTCGCGGTTTGCTGCCCTGGCGGTCAACGACGTCGAGCTGCTCCTTCCCCTAACCCATGTTGCGTGCGCTCCGTCTTACCGGACATGGCCGTGCTGCTAGCCGGTTACCGGGTCAGGACGGAGTGGGGGATGGGGATCCGGATTGATATAATTCCTAAGTTGGCTCGTGCCAGCCGTGACAGTGTCGACACCTGAGGGTGTCGTTTTTCTTCCTAGAGACGTCGTCCGGGTTCTCCCTACCTTTTTCCACCTCACGCACTCTCGGGTGAAAACCCTAGGGCGGCGACGATGCTCTTGGTGTCCTGTCCTTCTTGAAGGCGTCTTCATGAGAGCTATGTGGCAGTGGGCACCGCTTGGGTGCGTCGGCAGTTGCAGATGGTGTGCCCCTCTTCCTCCATGTGGCAGCTGTTCCGGGGGAAACTCTGATCTGGGTTTCTCGGATCAGATGATGACGGAGACTTTGATGCAGTTCTCCCTCCTGGGGGCATTGTCTTGGAGCACTAGTTCACTGGAGAGGCCAACAGTTGAAGCAGTGTTGCATCGACCGGATTAATGACGGTGGATCTCGGCGGCGTGGAGCAGTTGAGTCTCAGAGTTGGACGAGGATTGATCGACGCGCGCAGGCTGGTGGCGCTGTTTGGTGTCGTGGTGAATTCGACGGTAGATGGGACTGGTAAGATATTGCAGTTATTCCTACTGGAGATGGGATGGCGGAAGATGGCGGCGGCGGATCCTAAAGTGTGCGCATGTGATGCATGTTATGGAACGCCTAGACCGGATAATCTTCAGGCCACTGGATTAGATTGTGTCTGTATATTTGTAGGTGTAGCGACTTTGTTCGTCTTGAAGGGGGCTTCGGATTGATCTTTTTTTTTATCAGACTCTGGTGAATAATTAATAAAGATGATTGTGTGCATCATAGGCCGGAGGTAATCCTTCTTTTTGAAAAAAAAAATGAAATAAATCTACATTCCGTGTATCTACGATTTGCTTGGTATCTCAAGGACACAACTGCAGCAACGGAGGCAGCGAACGCATTGGAATACGGTGGTCACCGCTGGCCCGCTGGGTCCGTGGTTTATGGCGTCACGGCCGCGTCACCATGACGCCGGGCGCTACCACCACGTTAATGGCGGTGTGTCCATTTATATTTTGGACCTCGGTGATTAAATCCCCGATCGATGAGGATCGCCCGGGCGGGTTAATGGACTGTCAGCGTCACTTCTTTTTTGGTTGTAACCGGGATTCAGGAATGATTATGCTCTGCCACTGCTAGTGCACGTAGGTTTTCTCAGGAATGCTAGTGCACGTAGTAGCATGAGCACTCTCGCCTTAGCTAGTCTCATTCGTTCTACGATCGCTTTGTGAGATCAAAGTAACTCAAACAACAAATCATCAGTTGATCCTAAAAAAAAAATCATCAGTTTATTACGGCGCGGTAGAAAAGCGCATGCATGCATGCTTGCAGGCCGGCTACTTTTTACGGCAGTCGTCGTAACTCCTACGCCATGCTTCATGCTTGCATTGCATGCGCGTTCGATAGGTAGATAGCGTCCACGTAAGAACCTTAGCCTAGCCGCAGCAGCTCAATTCAAACCTCGCCACCCAGCTACAACTAGGCACCTCCGTCCTGGGCCACCATCACCATGGTCCATGGTCCATGATACGCGAAAAGGTAGCAATCGGACGCGTCCCGGCCGGTTCGAGTGACGACGCCGGTCATCCTTGGCGCTTACCGCCTCGGCAACGGCGACCCGCTCGTCGCTTCCTCCGTGTCACTGTGTCCGTCCGGCCGGTGCGGCGCCAGGCGCGCGCGGATGCCCTCGCGCCGAGGACATCGTCCACCATGGGCCGTTGCTATCTCCACCCTCGCCCCTCCCCCGCCCCGCGCACTATGCGCTGGATATACTGGATATGCCTACTGCGCAGCTGGTTGTTTTAGCCATATAGACGGCGAGGCGGTGACCTTATCCTTGCTTTTGTTTTCCCTCCTCCGTGTGTACCGCATCGAGTTGAGCCGAAGGTGTGCATTTGGTCGTTTTAAGCGATCGATCAGATCGTGGGTGGGCGCGCATCTCTCTTTCCCTCTCCTAGCTATCACGCGCGCGTGCATGCGCCTTGTGTGTTAGTTTGTGCGGTGCCGAAAAGAGCCCGCCCAGTACGGCTCGTCCTAAATTTCTTAAGCTTGATCGCTACGCATAACGCATTTATTTTCTTATGGTCTTCCGAATCCCTACTTTCTTGACTTAGGAGTATGGTTAATAGTACAACCAGCAGATGGCCATGCCATCTATACAGCCAAGCTTATAGCCGGCAAAGATAATTGTTGGATATAAATATATACTACTCCCACCGTCCGGAAATACTTGTCGAAGGAATGGATGTATTTAGACATATATTAGTTTTAGATACGTTCATTTTTATTCATTTCTTCGACAAGTGTTTTGGGACGGAGGGAGTACTACTTTGTTGGTACATGACTCATCTCACTCTCTCAGAAAGTCTCTAGAAATACGTGTTGCAGTCGGTTGTTAACTACTACCTCTGTCTTGGTTTATTAGCCACCTTCGTGTTTTCTGTCAAATTTTGACCATATATTTAACTAACAGAATGTTAATACATGTCATAGAAAATTGGGTGTGGCTAGGTCTCAGTCGAATAACACTTAACCAAGTCTCAGTCAAGTGATATACTCCCTCCGTCCAAAAATACTTGTCACAAAAATAGATACAAATGGATGCATCTAAAACTAAAATACATCTAGATACATCCATTCCTCGGACAAGTATTTCCGGACGGAGGGAGTAGTATGTAAGAAGAAAAAGAAAAACTGAAAATAATTTCTTTTTACAAATCTTCATGCAAATCAAAGAAAGATAGCATCAACTGAGACATAACGGAGTCTCAATCGACTGAGACTTAGCAAAACTGTAAAAAATTATATCGTTGTATTCCTGTTAAAAAAATCTTCCGATTCACCGATTAATCTTCCGATTTATCGCTAATCGGGGGGTGACCGATAAGATTATGCCTTATCTTTGCGGTTTATCTTTTGGACCGATTTATCACTCTGACAAGCGATTTATTGGGAATCTATCGATAAATCAGACCTATTAATAGCACTATATTTGAAAAAGCTATGTTTGTTTATGTTTTGTGGACCTATTTATGCAATAAGTACTGTTGTCCTATTTTGTTTGTCAATATACGAGTATTCAGAGGCTAGTAATCAAGGTAACACTTCTGTCAAATATTGTTTTGGTGTTGAATATAGTGTATTTTAGTGTTGGGAACCTAAGATTTGCAAAAAAGTATCCGATTAATAGTCAACCGATAAAATCGATTAATCGGCCGATTTCCGGTTAATCTCTAATCCCTAGCTGACCGAGACGATAACGATAAGCGATATCCTCAATATTTGAATATAGTTTTCAATAATATAAATTTTTGTGACATGCATTGATATTTTGTTAGTTAAATGCATGATTATAATTTGACACTAAATACGAAAAGGACTAATAAATCAAGACGGGGGTAGTAGTACTAGCCCGCTTCTCTTCTCTCCCTTCTAACTCAACAAAATATGCTGCCTCCGTCCTGGTTTATTGGTGCCTTTGTAATTTGTGCCAAATTTTGATCAAAGATTTAACTAACAAAATGTTAATGCATATCAACAAAAATTATATCATTGAATTCATATTTGAATATAGTTTTTAATGATACTATAATTTTTGGTGCCATGCACTAACATTTTGTTAGTTAAATTTAAGATCAAAATTTGGCACAAAACACAATAAGGATCAATAAACCAGGACGGAGGTAGTAATAATTAATGTCTTACAGCTCATTCACATCATCTTATTATACTTACTCTAGAGGGTCTGTCTCCCAAAGACTACTAGCTTTGGCAAGCCGAACCAAAGCTATAAATCAAAAGTGTCATTGGCATGCAAGCATGCATTACCCTGGAGTGACGAACAAGCATGCAGGCACGCGGATAATTTAGTGGAAATGTCAGCGCGCATATATTAGAATGTTAATACTCCCTCCGTTCGGAATTACTTGTCATAAAAAAAAGTATTTACAACTAAAATACATCTAGATACATTCATTTTTTGGACGAGTAATTTCGAACAGAGAAAGTACAAAAGAAAGAAAAGCGCAGCTCACTTTCCCCTTTTTGCCGCCGACCCATTTCAGTCAGAGTCTGGAATGAAAGTTGAGAGATCTCGAGGAAACAAAGGCCAGGCGGCATGTACAGTACGTTCACAGTTCCTTTTACGCACGCAGGGCGGCAGTCACCCCGTCAATCCTCTCGTCGTTATTACGGCTTACGACGAAACAGGAAGAACGGAATCGCCGGTTAGTCACCCGCGCCTCGTCGCGGCCGTCCGGCCGTCCCTTTCCCGGCACATGACTGCCTGACCGTTGCCAACTTTCTTTGGACGTGAGAATTTGATCTCCTGTGCTCGGCAATTCGGCATAATACTACTGGTGTTGTCGTCGAGCTACGTCCACCTCTTCACTCTGGGAGTTCTGGACCACCATGCCCACATGCACAACACGCCAGTTAAGCGAGGAATCTTGCAAGGATTGGAACCTGGAAGACTTGGCTCACGTACGTGCGTGCTTGGCCGACTTGGACTCGTGTGTGTGGCCGGCGGCAAGCCAGGCAGCAGACGTGCCTGACCTGGAAGGATGCCGTCGATCGCCCGTTGGAGTACGCGATAGCTTAGCATTCACTCTCGTTTTCAGATTTTCCACATGCGCGGTCTGCGTGTGGATCTTTTAAGTACGTCTCTCTCCGGTCCTTTTTACTCTGGTTATTAGATTCGTGCCGAGTCAAACTTTATAAAATTTGATCAAATTTATACTAAAAGATACCAACATCTAAAATATCAAATGCATATACTATATACTCTCTCTGTCCGAAATAGCTTGTCTCAAACTTGTCCTTCAAATGGATGTATCTAGCAGCAAGTAGTGCTAGATACATTCATTTGAGGGACAAGCTTTTTCAGACAAAGGGAGTATGAAACTACATTATTATAATCTATCAATATTGATTTGATAGTGTGAATGTTGGTACATTTTTTATAACTTTGGTCATAATAGGAATACTTTAACTTCGGACAAAACATATATGCAAAGAGCGGAGCGAGTACTTTGTGGATCAGTGAATCCCCATTCTAAGAGCATCTACAGTCGGACCTCTCCAAACCCGCCTCATACGCCAGGGCGAGCTGCCCGCTCACTGTTCGGTTACGATTTTTTGATCCAGACGGGCCTCTCATTTTCAGATTTTCCACATGCGCGGTCTGCATGTGGATCTTTAAGTACTTCTCCCTCCGGTAGTTTTACTCTACGTATTAGATCTGTGCCGAGTCAAACTTTGTAAAATTTGATCAAATTTATGCAAAAAGATATCAACATCTAAAATATCAAATATATATACTACTATATATGAAACTACATTAAATAATGAATCTGTCAGTGTTGATTTGGCATTGTGAATGTTGATATTTTTTTTCTATAAATTTGGTCATAGTAGAGATACTTTCATTTCGGATAAAACTTAGGGAGTGGAGGGAGTACTTTGTGGATCGGTGAATCCCCGTTCTAAAACCTGCACACCCACGGGTGGACCCGAAATGGATGGACCATCATATGCCTGCACCAACTCTCGTACGTGCACACTCATTTGGCCAACAACCGACACGATCGTAAGTCCTCACACCAGAGAAACATGTCACCTAAGTGGTTGTGCACCTTAAATGTATAGCACCTAGCCTACTACGTGTATCTAACTCAAGCTAAGGACATGCAGTGCCATGGCCATCGCACGACATGCGAAGACGCCTGTCAGGAGACGGAATGGTGTACCGTCCGTGGTTTAGTGGTCATATCTTTGATCCCAACAGAACCGCCTCATGTATCACATCTTCTAGGCTACAACAATGCCGTTCCATTCGGGTCAAAAATAAATGTCGTCCGTGGTTTAGTGGTCATATCTTTGGTCCCAACAGAACCGCCTCATGTCTCACATCTTCTAGGCTACAACAATGTCGTTCCATTCGGGTCAAAAAAATAATGTCGTCCCGTTTCCGTGTCTGGACTCGAGAGGGTATTTTAGAAGCTACACTACTTTTAGTCCAAGTAAGAGGCAAAATTTTGAAAATCCTTTTCTGAGTCCGGGCTCATCTGCACCCGTGTTGATTAAAAAAAATCAAAACAAATGCTAGAAAAATTCAAAAAATTCAAATTTTTTCCATGGTAGAAAATTTGAGACGTGAGGCCCGCCCTAATTTTCAAATCATTTGCGCACCGCTCGGATGTTGATATTGAGGCCTGGAAATCGGTATTGGCATTGGGCAGCCCGAATGCCACCGTTTGGATGGTCATAGAATTGTAGTCGCTGAATTGGGCCGAGATGTTCGCTAGCCCGCTCCCGCAGCCTGCGTAGCTATTCCCGAATTCGGAGGTCACGAGCTCGACTTTGCCTGATATTCGGGATCGAGCCCTCTGACTTACCGTTTCGATCGAGCTCAAGGAAAGGCAACGAGAGTGGGAGAAGAGGCCAACAGACGAGCGACGGGGAGCTCCCAGTGGCGCAGGTCGGCCCCTCTCCGCCGCCCTCCTTCTTCTTCCTTCTCTCTGGCGGATCCACTCCTCCCCCGTGTGCGCCTACCTCACCTCAAGTTAGCGTCACCCACCCCACGTGCCCACCTCCTCGCCTGCTTGCGTCCCTTGGTCGTCATCTACCTGACCAACCATCGGGTGCTCGCCTCCCTGAGCTGGTGGCACGGCGGCTCTTTCCCCAAAGCTGCTTATTCGCCTAGCCACATGGCCATCGTTCCATAGCCCCTCCCTAATCCTACACAGAAACCCTAACCACCTAATACCCACCCGCATGTGGTTGTATGCTTAGATTCCAATATAGAGAATGACCATCCAAACAAGTTTCAGAATTGAGCCCCTCATGTGAATTCCAAATGTCAATTTCGTGCACATCCAAACAGCAGAATTCGGGTTCAATACCAATATCAAAGTCAGGGAGATTCGATATTGCGGCCAATTCAATTCCATGGCCTTGAATATCAACATCCGAACAGAGCATTGGAGAACTGAGCAATTCTGGGCAAAAAAGACAAATTTGGGATCTATAAAACAGTTTACTGTTCATATACCGTTCTGACCTGATTTATCTTTTTTTCTGAGAGCTACTCAGTTGTCCAAATGAGCTAATATTTGGAGTGAACCTCACCTAATAAATTTTCTACCATGGGGAAAATTAGAATTTTTTGAATTTTCTAGTATTTGTTTTGAAATTTTTTTCTGACTAGGTGCAAATGATTCTGGGCACCGAATCGTTGCATTCGCAAATCTAGTTTTTTAAGTATATAAGAGCTCGGTGAAGGATTTCGAAGAATGATGATGGTTTTTCGACCGAAGCAGTTTCTCAAGCGTGTCCATACCGTCAAGGCTGATCAACTGAAATGTTTGAGGATGTCCACTCTAATGTAAATATATAGTGGAGATTTGGGCATGGTCTTTTGGTTTTCTGTTTTGCAGCTTCAACTTTCATTTGTAATGCAATATTGAGGTGGTGGTTTTCCTTAACAGAAATTCATGGAGCGCACGAACCTTTTATATTAAAAAGGTAAATTTAGTTGGTTAGAGCAATATTTCTTAAATTTAAGGCATACACATATGCCTTTTGATGAAAGAGTTAATTGCAAAATTAAGAGATATGCATTCATGTTCACCCAAGGAAAGACGTGGGATGCAATATTTCATGGGTTGCCATTGGGCACAACTCTTCATCCTCCAAGATGTGCTTGTATGTGCATCTACCCGCATTGCTTCTTTTTATTCGGACTATACAAAACTCATGGTGTTATGGTGAATCATATCTAGATCCCAAGATCATCATTTGCCGTTTAACATGTTCCCAGGGCCTCTCATTCCAAGGACACTAGAATACTTGTTTGCCTCTCGATCGGCGTCTAAGAAAATGTCGCGCTCTAACTAAGATTATTGATCTTGTTTTATGCACATAGAAAGACAAATTATTCTTATATATGATAACAACAAAGTAACCATGTGAGACTTCAGGTAACATAAAAGTTATTTAAGAGCGGAGAGATACACATAGATAGGAGGAGGCAAATAAGAGTTGTTGAACCTTTATGATGGGAGTGAAGTCACACTGGAGCTCTTGTACATTTGATGCATTACAAGGTCATGCAAATGAACATATGCACACATGGCATGGATGGACCCAACGCAGATGAGTTGGTGTCAGGAAGCAAACTTTGGATTTATGATTGCCAATAAAAATATGTAGCAGAGCCCTATTTCCCTAAAAATTATTGAATAAATGAGTTAAAGGAGCTTGATGTTTGCTAGATGTGACACAAATCACATTTTCATACATTTTATTAGAGTCAGTACTTATTATGCAACAATTAGGTTAAGACAAGCCTACATACACCATTTAAATATCCTGGAGGCCTGGAGGTAAAAACAACAACATGGGTGTTATTCATTTATATACTTAATAGGTTTCAACATGTCTATGCGTCCCTGCATGGCCTATAGTTCTATCACCGGTGAATAGGGAGTTGCTTAGCAAGAAGATATGTGATTCAATCAACCCGCTCTCTTGAAAATCAAGAGGTGTGAAAAATGGTGACCAGTTGTGTTGATGGGTGATGCGAGCATATGATCATTGACATGTGCTTGGCATGCTTCCTGGTGCCACTCATTACAGAAAACGACCAATGCATGATGCTCATATATTTTATCTTCCAAACGATTAAACTTTCACAGACAAAATGACATAACAAAGACATGTGAACATGCAGTGAATATTTGGTGGATTAATGTGTTGGATTTATAAGGATCATCTGAGTAGCATAGACAGATAGGAATAATCAAGAGTGGTGTGTGAAGTAACATAAGAAAGAAGGGAAGCCAAAATAACTAGTGATGGACTACAGTGTGGTGGCTCGTTGTATCTCCGCGGTGCCTCATCATCCTCTTAATTCTAACCTTCTCTCCATCTCTACAAACTATGAAATCCAAATATTTGCATTACACTTTGTTTTTATCCTCAAATTTAAAACTAATATCAAGATTTCAAATTTAGAATGTAACCATACAACGCTTCTATTTGGTCAGTTCTCCCTCTCATCTGCATCATCATTTTTTTGGTGCATCAGTTAACCTATCATCGATCAAATGGTCACCATTTCCTGCTTGTTAGGCTCCCACTGCCGCCCATTCCAAGGATACAAGCAGGCTTATTTGCCTCCTAATCGGCATCGAATGAAACATCATGCTCCAACCAAGATGAATTATCAAGCATTTTGATTTTTCCGTAAGTGGAATACAGGCAATGCACATATATGGAAGCAACAAAGTAGTCATGGACAAGGAGATAACACAAAAGCAAGAGAAACGAAATAACTGTTGTTGAACATTATGACATGAGTAAAGTCTCATTGGGGCTCTGGTACATCGATGCATTGATAAGGTCATGCAAGTGAACATGTACACACATGTCACATATAAACCTAAGTTGCGCCTAGAGGAATTATTTGGTCATCATGCAATCTTGGGATTTACACCAGCAACACTAAACAAATGAATTAAGGACCTTAGTGTTAGCTAGCTTTTATTTGCAGAAAGGCCAGAAACATATATTAAGTAGCACATATCCTTACAAAAATACCTGAAAGAAATTTAAAATATCCTAGTCCTTGGGGTGTCAAAGTTTTCATCTCCCACACTCACCGATGACTCCTCGTTAGCAACAATCGTTGTGCCTCTGGGCCTTGGCCTCGACAGAGGAAACTTGCTTCAAACCAGGAGCTTGTACAAGCAACACTGGAAAGTCATTGATGTAGACCAAAAGATGATGGCTTGCAATCCTCATAGATATAATCGCCGCGCCGGAGAATAAAATGTTGGAGAGAACATGTAGAACACCCTAGGTCCTACCACACAAACTTGAGGAAACACAAATCTTACACGCTCCCAGACGAGGCCAAGGCGTGTGAGATATGTATTCCGCTGGGGACACACCATCAACCTCATGCCTCCCTATGATACGGAGAAGTGCCACTGAAATGAGGGCATGGCAGGGAGATCTTATTCCGCGTTGACAACAATGACATCGTCTAGCCACCTCCAGTCAGAGGCAAAAGCTAATTTTATTCCTAACCCCTGCAATGGATCAAAGCTTTGGGGCCCCTACCACCGCCCATCCTTTGAGCGATAGACAAATGGAGAGGGTGTGGCGGCCTCACCGGGGAGGACAGTTGAAATCCCCTTTTCAAAAGAGCTAGTTGTGACCCAATCCGTCTTTCTGGCCATTTTAGAATACTAGTCAATGTGTACGTGCAATGCATGTTAATTTGGAAGTATATTAAGTGCATGCGGATATTAAGTAGGATATTATTTGCGTGTTATTATGTGATTAGCACTATATTTGGCATGAAATTAACTGCATGCTAAACATGTTTAGCGCTCGACATTGAAGCAGTCTAGGTCGTTGGATTGACATGGACGAGATTAATTAGATCTACCCCTTTGGATCTTTTTATATTGCTATAGATAAAATTTTATAGTAGTCAACACTTAGTACGTAACGATTCGGATAAGATAAGAAAACCTACGCCATTATATCCCGGAGATAAAAACAATATGGCATGTTATTTATTTATACTCTTAATTAGATCCACCATGTGTATGCATCCATGCATTGTCTTCAGTTCTAGAGTTCCGTGAATGGTTGTCATGTTGTAATGCTTAGCAAAAATATTCGCGTTTCAATCGAGCAACTCTTGAAATTTGAGAAGGTGTGAAAAATATTGACCAATAGGGTTGATGTATTACGCTTTAACATGTTGAAGGATGACATCTTATCATTTCCATGTGCTTGACATATTTTGCAGTGCCACTCGTTCCAAAAAGTATCCATTGGTTCGGTGGTCAATCTTAATTCCTAGATAGGTGAAACTTCACTGAGAAAATATTTACAGAAAAAAAACATGTCAACACACAATGATTTTTTTGTGGACAAATGTATTGATTTTATAAGGACTATCCATGTAGCGTCATGAAGTGTAAATATTGAAGAGGGGTGTGCAAAGTAAAATTATAAAGAATGGAAGCTACAAGTGTTGGAAATATGCCCTAGAGGCAATAATAATTGTTATTGTTTATTTTCGCACTTATAATTAATGTTTATCTTCTATGCTATAATTGATATGGTTCTTGAATGTGAGATTTAGAGAAAAACTCAATAAGCATGTGTGGAAACATAAACACAATAATAGGTTACTAGTCTCACCTCTAAGACTAGCTCATGTGTTGCATGACGATCCCTTTTTCTTGATCACATGGCATTGCTAAAGTAACAAGGATGTCGGATACAATGAGGGCACATTGTTACCGGAACAATGATGTTGAACATATCAAAACGAACGTTAATATTGTGAGAACACATCGTCACAAGTTATTAGTATTGTCATGCATACATTAACGTATACTCACTTCCTTAGACCATGTGAGTATCAATTACCTTCATGCCGGACAGTGCACTTTGGGGTTCATCAAATGTTACCCATAACATGGTTATTATAACAGACACTTTCGGGTGTACTGGAAAAGTGTGTCAAGGGACTTGATAGCTCACGGTTGTGATTTCTTCCTCCGACAATGGAGATATATACTTCAGGCCCTTTCGATATTACAGTATCCATCGTCGTCTGGCCAGACGTAGCATTTATATGATCACTAGGATATACGGTCATGAAAAAAAGAATCTTTAATAATAAAATGGGAAATAACCATAAATTGGTATATTGATCAAGTTGTTGCTTCACACAGATGCCAAAAGTCACACCTCTGGTTTTGTAAGTATGCGAAGCAAAGGGAATGTTGAATGGAAACTAAAGGTTCACTCAATAACGATTCATGTAAATGTAGGGGTCAATATGGATGTCTGGCTTCCCGCTATTGATCATTTACCGGAATAGTTCTGAGTGATGTGTCTTCACTTCACCTGCAGGGTCACAAGCTTAAGAGTCATCGATCTGTTGAGTGCTAGAAGTGGTATGAGTTTATGAGAATTGCACTGGAAAAGTTTCTAAAGAAATGACCGATTTTTTGGGGGAGAAAAAAAGGAGAACCGACAAAATTCCGGGTTACCCTAGAAACCCTCCAAAAGGTCCTAGAAGTTTTTGGATGCCTGGATTCCCGTTGTTGATCATTTACCGGAATTGTTCCCAGTCATGTGTCTTCACTTCACCTGCAGGGTCTGATGACCCACAAGTGTAGGGGATCAATCATAGTCCTTTCGATAAGTAAGAGTGTCGAACCCAACAAGGAGCAGAAGGAAATGATATGCGGTTTTCGGTAAGGTTTTCTCTGCAAGCACTGAAATTGTAGGTGATAGATAGTTTTGTGATAAGATAAATAGTAACAAGTAACAAGTAAACAAAGTAAATAAAGTGCAGCAAGGTGGCCCAATCCTTTATGTAGCAAAGGATAAGCCTGGACAATTTCTAATAATGATAAAGGAGCTCCCGAGGACACATTGGGAATTATCGTCAAGCTAGTTTTCATCACGTTCATATGATTCGCGTTCGGTACTTTGATAATTTGATATGTGGGTGGACCGGTACTTGGGTACTGCCCTAACTTGGACAAGTATCCCACTTATGATTAACCCCTATTGCAAGCATCCGCAACTACAAAAGAAGTATTAAGGTAAACCTAACCACAGCATTAAACATATGGATCCATATCAGCCCCTAATGAAGCAACGCATAAACTAGGGTTTAAGCTTCTGTCACTCTAGCAACCCATCATCTACTTATTACTTCCCCATGCCTTCCTCTAGGCCCAAATAATGGTGAAGTGTCATGTAGTCGACGTTCAAATAACACCACTAGAGGAAAAGGCAACATACATCTCATCAAAATATCAAACGAATACCAAATTCACATGACTACTAATAGCAAGACTTCACCCATGTCCTCAGGAACAAACGTAACTACTCACAAATCATATTCATGTTCATAATCAGAGGAGTAATAATATGCATAAAGGATCTGAACATATGATCTTTCACCAAGTAAACCAATTAGCATCAACTACAAGGAGTAATCAACACTACTAGCAACCCACCGGTACCAATTTGTGGTTTTGATACAAGATTGGATACAAGAGATGAACTAGGGTTTTAAGAGGAGATGGTGCTGGTGAAGATGTTGATGGAGATTGACCCCCTCCCGATGAGAGGATCGTTGGTGATGATTTCCCCCTCCCGGAGGGAAGTATCCCCGGCAGAACAGCTCTGTCGGAGCTCTAGATTGATTCCGCCAAGGTTCCGCCTCGTGGCGGCGGAGTTTCGTCTCGTAGGCTAGCCCACGATTTTTTCCAGGGTAAACATGATGATATAGCCGAAGATGGACGCCGGAGGCCCACCAGGGGGCCCAGGAGATAGGAGGGCGCGCCCTCCTGTCTCCTGGACAGGGTGTGGCCCCCCTGGAGTATTTCGTTTTCTCAGAAATTCTTATTAATTCCAGAAAGTTGTTTCGTGGAGTTTCAGGACTTTTGGAGCTGTGCAGAATAGGTTTCAACGTTTGCTCCTTTTCGGCCGAATTCCATTCCGGCATTCCCCTCTTCATGGTAAACCTTGTAAAATAAGAGAGAATAGCCATAAGTATTGAGATATAATGTGTAATAACAGCCCATAATGCAATAAATATTGATATAAAAGCATGATGCAAAATGGACGTATCAACTCCCCCAAGATTAGACCTCGCTTGTCCTTAAGCGGAAGCCGAAATCGAAAAATATGCCCACATGTTTAGAGATAGAGGTGTCGATAGAAATAAAATACGGACATGAGGGCATCATGATCATTCTAATAACAGCAACATATAGATTTTGTCATATGATTTCCTATGCTCAAGTGACAAGCAATTCACAATGTCAAGTATGGTTCAAAACCTTCATTGGGAACTAACAAACTATAATATCAATCATTGAAGGAATTGCAATTTATCGTAACATCAGAAAGAATCAACAATAGAACTTTTCAGCAAGCTCACATACTCAACTATCTCGTAGTCTTCTACAATTGCTAACATTCACGCAGTACTTGTGGTTATAGAGTTTCAGCCGGACACTGAGAAAGATAGGGGCTTATTATGTTGCCTCCCAACGTATTCACCTTTAGGTGATGTCAAAAATAATAGCCCATGCTAACTTACATCCAATTGGTTATATATATCATGATCTTTCAAACACGAGGAGCTTGCCAAAAGATAAAATGAAAAAGGGAAAGGTGAGGATCACCTTGACTCAAGCATAAAGTAAAAACATAAAGTAAAAGATAGGCCCTTCGCAGAGGGAAGCAGAGGTTGTCATGTGCATTTAGGGTCGATGTACAAAATCTTAATGCAAAAGAACGTCACTTTATATTGCCCCGTATATGTGGACCTTTATTATGCAGTCCGTCGCTTTTATTACTTCCACAACAAGTTCGTACAAAGCCTTTTTTCTCTGCACTAATAAGTCATACATATTTAGAGAGCAATTTGTATTGCTTGCACCGATGACAACTTACTTGAAGGATCTTACTCAATCCATAGGTAGGTATGGTGGACTCTCATGGCAAAACTGGGTTTAAGGATATTTGGAAGCACAAGTAGTATCTCTACTTGGTGCAAGGAATTTGGCTAGCATGAGGGGGAAAGGCAAGCTCAACATGTTTGGAAGGTCAATGACAATATACTTTAACTGAGATGTCGGAAAACATAGACCATTACGTTGTCTTCCTTGTCCAACATCAACTCTTTTAGCATGTCATACTTAATGAGTGCTTCACAATCACAAAAGATGTCCAAGATAATATATTTATATGTGAACCCCTCTTTCCTTATCACTTCCTATTAATTGCAACGATGACCAAGGCTACGTTCATCAACTCTCAACAATTTTTATGCCTTATACTTTCTATGTGTGAAGTTATCACTACCCATAAGATCAATATGAACTCTTTTATTCTTTCTTCTTTCTCAAGATCATAGCAACATAGCAAAGCCCTTGACTCAACACTAATCTTTATTATAGATAGCTCACGGACTCGATTACAAAAAGGGATCACAATGCAAAACTCAAAACTACTTGATATCAAAACTTCATGCTACTAGATCAAGATACTACTAAAAGGATCGAACTGAATAAAGCGGTAAAGATAAGAGTGTGATGGTGATACGATACCGGGGCACCTCCCCCAAGCTTGGCAGTTGCCAAGGGGAGTGCCCATACCCATGTGATTATTTCTCCTTCTTCACGGTTGGTGTTATGATGTTCTTGGCGATGATGCCCTTTAGGATACGGTTCTCCTCGAGCTTATTGACTTGTTGTTTGAGGTCCATAATTTCTTTACGGAGCTTGCCCATAATGGCCAGAGCTCCTTTTACCCAAGGATGCTGCATAGCTTCTGGAGAACAAGTGAAACTCTTTTTCATATTTTCATAAGAAAGAAATCTAGAGTTGGAAGGGATGACCGAAGTTGGAATAGCCATGCTCGGTAGTTCCCCCATCATGAATTCTTCTCGGAGACGAGAGGTGACTTCTTGATCTTCCTCCATGGCATCTATCCTTTTCAAATCAGCCTCCATCTAATCCTCCGTTGATGGTCCAAAGTGATAGGCATCGCTATTTGCTCCTGGACCTGGCGTTGGGTGAGATACCCAGCTCTCCCCAACTGACTCCTGAGAAGACATCTTGCTTTAAATCTGCAACAGGAACAGCTCGAAACAAAAACACATGATATTTGCGTGATACGGTGGTCAAAACCTTCGGGAGTATATATAATGAATTTTTACCGACCAAACTATGTAATGTGCAAGAAAACGGAGTCCGGGAGGCACATGAGGTGCCCACGAGACAGGGGGGCGCCCTCCACTCTCGTGGGAGCCTCGTGTCCCTTTCGGACTACTTCTTTCTTCCTAAAATTCTTAAATATTCCAAAACTGATAAAAATTGCCATTGGAGTTGTTTTGGAGTCGGTTTACTTACCGTACCACATACCTATACCTTTTCGGAGTCTGGGACGTTCTGGAAAGTGTCCCTTATGTATTCTTCAGGGGTTACGGTTTCAATAATATTAGTTTCAACATTTATAGGATTACCGGAAATATAATGTTTAATTCTTTGACCATTTACCACCCTCGGATTTGTGCCTTCGAAGTTGTCGATTTTTATAGCACCAGAACGATAGACCTCCTTGATAACGTAGGGACCTTCCCATTCCGAGAGAAGTTTTCCTGCAAAAAATCTTAAATGAGAGTTGAATAATAACACATAATCTCCTATGTTAAACTCATGCTTTTGTATCCTCTTATCATGCCAG
This sequence comes from Aegilops speltoides, assembly GCA_021437245.1. NCBI lineage: Eukaryota > Viridiplantae > Streptophyta > Magnoliopsida > Poales > Poaceae > Aegilops > Aegilops speltoides. The sequence goes on along the minus strand of CM038141.1, from coordinate 383,076,304 downwards.
CGTTTGACTTTTTCTTGAAAACCTTGGCATTTTCATATGCTTGGGTTCTCCATTCATCAAGCGAGCTAATATCAAATAACCTCTTCTCACCGGCAAGTTTGAAATCATAGTTGAGCTCTTTAATAGCCCAATATTCCTTATGTTCAAGTTCAAGAGGTAAACAACACACTTTTCCATAAACCATCTTATATGGAGACATACCCATAGGATTTTTGTATGCAGTTCTATAGGCCCATAATGCATCATCAAGTTTTTTGGACCAAATCTTTCTAGATCTATTCACAGTCTTTTGCAAAATTAATTTGAGCTCTCTATTGCTCAACTCTACTTGACCACTAGACTGCGGATGATAAGGAGATGCGATTCTATGATTGACATCATACTTAGCAAGCATCTTACGGAAAGCACCATGAATAAAATGTGAACCACCATCAGTCATAAGGTATCTAGGGACTCCAAACCTCGGAAAAATAACTTCTTTAAGCATTTTAATAGAAGTGTTATGATCAGCACTACTAGTTGGAATAGCTTCTATCCACTTAGTAACGTAATCAACAGCAACTAAAATATGTGTATAACCATTAGAGGCAGGAAAAGGTCCCATATAATCAAAGCCCCAAACATCAAACGGTTCAATAACAATAGAATAATTCATAGGCATTTCTTGACGTCTACTAATGTTACCTATTCTTTGACATTCATCACAAGATAAGACAAACTTATGAGCATCTTTGAAGAGAGTAGACCAATAAAAACCAGATTGTAGTACCTTGTGTGCAGTTCTATCTCCAGCGTGGTGTCCTCCATAAGATTCAGAGTGACACTTGCGTAGAATCTGTTCCTGTTCATGCTTAGGCACACAACGTCTAATAACACAGTCTACTCCTTCTTTATAAAGGTGTGGATCATCCCAAAAGTAATGTCTAAAATAATAAAAGAACTTTTTCTTTTGCTGGTATGTGAAACTAGGCGGTATAAATTTAGCAACAGTGTAATTAGCATAATCAGCATACCAAGGAGCAGTACGAGAAGCATTGACGACCGCTAATTGTTCATCAGGAAAGCTATCATTAATAGGCAGTGGGTCATCAAGAACATTCTCTAACCTAGACAAGCTGTCTCCAATGGGGTTCTCAGCTCCCTTTCTATCAATAATATGCAAGTCAAATTCTTGGAGCAAAAGAACCCATCTAATGAGTCTAGGCTTAGCATCTTTCTTTTCCATAAGATATTTAATAGCAGCATGATCAGTGTGAATAGTAACTTTGCAATCAACAATATAAGGTCTAAACTTACCACATGCAAACACAACTGCTAAGAACTCTTTTTCAGTAGTAGCATAATTTCTCTGGGCAGTATCAAGAGTCTTACTAGCATACTGGATAACATTCAATTTCTTATCGACTCTTTGCCCTAAGACAACACCTACAGCATAATCACTAGCATCGCACATAATTTCAAAAGGTAAATTCCAATTAGGCTGCTGAACAATAGGTGCAGTGATCAAAGCTTCCTTAAGTACTTCAAATGCTTCCACACAATCATCATCAAAAATAAAAGGAATATCTTTTTGCAATAAATTAGTCAGAGGCCTAGAGATTTTAGAAAAGTCCTTAATGAACCTCCTATAAAAACCGGCGTGACCAAGGAAACTTCTTATACCTTTTATGTCCTTGGGACATGGCATCTTTTCAATAGCATCAACTTTGGATTTATCAACTTCAATACCTCTCTCGGAGATCTTGTGCCCCAAGACAATGCCTTCATTAACCATAAAGTGACACTTTTCCCAATTCAGGACGAGACTAGTGTCTTCGCATCTCTGCAAAACTCGATCAAGGTTGCTCAAACAATCATCAAAAGAGGATCCATAGACTGAGAAGTCATCCATGAATACCTCACAAATCTTATCACAAAAATCAGAGAATATAGCCATCATGCATCTTTGAAAGGTAGCAGGTGCATTACATAAACCAAAAGGCATATGTCTATAAGCAAAAGTACCAAAAGGGCAAGTAGAAGTAGTTTTAGATTGATCCTTCGTGGACACATGTATTTGAGAGAAGCCACAATAACCATCTAGAAAGCAAAAATGTGTGTGTTTGGATAGTCTTTCTAGCATTTGATCAATAAAAGGTAAAGGGTAATGATCTTTCTTAGTAGCTTTATTTAACTTACGGAAATCAATTACCATCCTATAACCTGTAATAATTCTTTGCGGGATCAATTCATCTTTATCATTAGGAACAACGGTAATTCCTCCCCTTTTAGGGACACAATGAACAGAGCTTACCCATTCACTATCAGCAACGGGATAAATAATACCTGCCTCAAGGAGCTTTGGTATCTCCTTTCTTACCACTTCCTTCATCTTGGTATTTAATCATCTTTGAGGATCTCTAACTGATTTGGCATCTTTCTCCACTGAGATTTTGTGTTGACATAATGTGGCAATAATGCCCTTAAGATCATCCAGAGTATATCCAATAGCTGCTCGGTGCTTCTTCAGAGTTTTCAATAATCTTTCTTCTTCTTTCTCTGAAAGGTTAGCACTAATAATAACATGATATATTTCTTTTTCATCAAGATAAGCATACTTAAGATTATCAGGTAATGGTTTTAGTTCAAACACGGGATCTCCCTTGGGTGGAGGGGGATCCCCAAGAATTTCAACGGGAAGGTTATGTTTCAGCATAGGTTCTTGTTTAAGGAACACTTCATCTATTTCCTCCCTTTCCTTCATAAACATATCGTTTTCATGGTCTAGCAAATATTGTTCTAACGGATCAGTTGGAGGAACAGTAATGGAATTAAGACCAATAATCTCATCCTTACTAGGTGGTTCCCTTTCACGAGGTTGTCTACTAAACTTAGCGAAACTAAACTCATGAGACATACCATCTATGCCAACAGTGACAATATTCTTTTCACAATTAATCTTAGCACTAGCAGTATTGAAGAAGGGTCTACCAAAAATAATGGGACAAAAATCATCTTGTGGGGAACCTAGAACAAGAAAATCAGCGGGGTATTTAACCTTCCCACACAAAACTTCAACATCTCTAACAATCCCAATAGGTTTAATGGTATCCCTGTTAGCACGCTTAATAGTAACATCAATGTCTTCTAATTCAACGGGTGCAATGTCGTGCATAATTTCTTTATATAGATCATAAGGTATCGCACTAGCACTAGCACCATATCACATAGGCCATGATAACAGTGATCTCCTATTTTAACAGAAATAACAGGCATGCCTATGACAGGCCTACGTGTCTTAGTATCAGGTCTAGCAATATTAGCAGTCTCACCCAAGAAAGAAATAAAATGCCCATCTAAGTCCTCATCCAAGAGATCTTTAACCATAGCAATACTAGGTTCAACATTAATTTGCTCAGGAGGTGTATAAGTCCTAGTATTACTTTCACGAACAACAGTCGAAGCTTTAGCATGATCCTTTATCCTAACAGGAAAAGGAGGTTTTTCAACATAAGCAGTAGGAACAATAGGATCACTATAGGTAATAGTCTTTTCTTCGACTGTAATAGGTGCAACTACTTTCACTTCAACAGGAGGATTATACTTAAACCACTTCTCTTTAGGGAGATCAACGTGAGTAGCAAAAGATTCACAGAAAGTAGCTACTATCTCAGAGTCAAGTCCATATTTAGAGCTAAATCCACGGAAAGCATCGGTATCCATAAAAGATTTAACATAATCGAACTTAGGTGTCATACATGACTCCTTACCATCGTCGGAACCCCAATCTTCAGAGTTGCATTTAATTCTTTCTAATAAGTCCCATTTGAAATCAATAGTCTTCATCATATAAGAACCAGCACAGGAAGTATCGAGCAGGTTTCGATTATCAAGAGAAAGCCGGGCATAAAAGTTTTGAATAATCATTTCCCGAGAGAGCTCATGATTGGGGCATGAATATAACATTGACTTAAGCCTCCCCCAAGCTTGAGCGATGCTTTCTCCTTCGCGAGGCCAGAAATTATATATGTAATTACGATCACGATGAACAAGATGCATAGGATAGAACTTCTGGTGAAATTCCAGCTTCAATCGCTTATAATTCCAAGATCCCGTATCATCACATAGTATATACCATGTCAATGCATCTCCCTTCAAAGATAAAGGGAAGACCTTCCTTTTGACAACATCATCGGGGATACCTGCAAGCTTAAATAATCCACAAACTTCATCCACAAGGATAAGGTGTAAATCGGGATGCAATGTTCCATCTCCTGCAAATGGATTAGCTAGCAGTTTCTCTATCATACCCGAAGGAATCTCAAAGTAAATATTTTCATAAAGTTCAGTAGGTTGAGGAGCAACTCTTTGCTCTTCTGGTTGGGGTGAAGATAACCCAAACAAGCCCCTCAAAGGATTAGTTTCCATAGTGACAAGTGATACATCCATTTTGCATCATGCTTTTATATCAATATTTATTGCATTATGGGCTGTTATTTCACGTTATGTCACAATACTTATGGATATTCTCTCTTATTTTATAAGGTTTACATGAAGAGGGGGAATGCCGGCAGCTGGAATTCTGGGCTGGAAAAGGAGCAAATATTAAAGGACGATTCTGCGCAACTCCAAAAGTCTTGAAACTCCACGGAATGTCTTAAAATAAATAAAGAAAAATCATCGCCAAAGATGAAGGCCAGGGGGCCCACACCCTGCTCACGAGGGTGGGGGTGCACCATCCCCCCTGGGCGCGCCCCCCTAGCTCGTGGCCCCCCTGGTGGCTCTCCGACGCCCATCTTCTCCTATATGAAGTCTTTCGATGAGAAAAAAATAGAGGGCAACCTTTCGGGACGAGACTCCGCCGCCATGAGGCGGAACCTTGGCGGAACCAATCTAGGGATCCGGCAGAGCTGTTCTGCCGGGGACACTTCCCTCCGGGAGGTGGAAATCATCATCATCGTCATCACCAATGCTCCTCTCATCGGGAGAGGGCAATCTCCATCAACATCTTCATCAGCACCATCTCATCTCCAAACCCTAGTTCATCTCTTGTATCCAATTCTTGTCTCCAAGTCCGGGATTGGTGCTAGTAGGTTGCTAGTAGTGTTGATTACTCCTTGTAGTTGATGCTAGTTGGTTTATTTGGTTGAAGATCATATGTTCAGATCCTTTATGCACATTATTACCCCTCTGATTATGAACATGAATATGCTTTGTGAGTAGTTATGTTTTTTCCCGAGGACAAGGGAGAAGTCTTGCTATTAGTAGTCATGTGAATTTGGTATTCGTTCAATATTTTGATAAGATGTATGTTGTCTAACCTCTAGTGGTGTTATGTGAATGTCGACTACATAACACTTCACCATTATTTGGGCCTAGAGGAAGGCATTGGGAAGTAATAAGTAGATGATGGGTTGCTAGAGTGACAGAAGCTTAAACCCTAGTTTATGCGTTGCTTCGTAAGGGGCTGATTTGGATCCATATGTTTCATGCTATGGTTAGGTTTACCTTAATACTTTTGTTGTAGTTGCGGATGCTTGCAATAGAGGTTAATCATAAGTGGGATGCTTGTCCAAGTAAGGGCAGTACCCAAGCACCGGTCCACCCACATATCAAATTATCAAAGTACCGAACGCGAATCATATGAGCGTGATGAAAACTAGTATGACGATATTCCCATGTGTCCTCGAGAGCGCTTTTCCTATTATAAGAGTTTGTCCAGGCTTGTCCTTTTGCTACAAAAAGGATTGGGCCACCTTGCTGCACTTTATTTACTTTTGTTACTTGTTGTTCGTTACAATTTATCCTATCACAAAACTATCTGTTACCACTTATTTCAGTATTTGCAGAGAACACCTTGTTGAAAACCGCTTATCATTTTCTTCTGCTCCTCGTTGGGTTCGACACTCTTACTTATTGAAAGGACTACGATAGATCCCCTATACTTGTGGGTCATCAAGACTCTTTTCTGGCGGCCATTGCCGGGAGTGAAGCGCCTTTGGTAGGTGGAATTTGGTAAGGAAAAATTTATTTAGTGTGCTGAAATTTTCATCACTTGTTACTATGGAAAGTAATTGTCTCGAGGGCTTGTTTGGGGTATCTTCACCCGTCCCATGAGAGCAAAGAGTTGCTCCTCAACTTACTGAACCTACTGAACCTATTGAAAATGAAACTCCTTTTCAGATTCCTTCGGGTTTGATGGAAAAACTGCTAGCTAACACTTTTACAAAAGATGGAACAAAACATCCTGATGAACATCTACGCTATGTGGATGATGTTTGTGGACTATTTAAGCTTGCAGGTATACTCGTTGGTGTTGTTAAGAAGAAGGCCTTCCCTTTATCTTTGAAGGGAGACGCATGGACATGGTATAGGCTATGTGATGATATGAGATCATGGAACTATAAAAGAGTGAAATTGGAATTTCATCAAAAGTATTACCCTATGCATCTTGTTCATCGTGATCGCAATTATATATATATAATTTTTGGCCTCGCGAAGGAGAAAGCATCTCTCAAGCTTGGGGGAGGCTTAAATCAATGTTATATTCATGCCCCAATCAGGAGCTCGCAAGAGAAGTGATTATGCAAAAAAATTATGCTCGGCTTTCTGATAACAATCGCACCATGCTCGATACTTCTTGTGCTGGCTCTTTTATGATGAAGCTTATTGAATTTAGATGGAATTTATTGGATAGAATTAAACGCAACTCTGAAGATTGGGACCTCGACGAAGGTAAGGAGTCAGGTATGACACCTAAGTTTGATTGTGTTAAATCTTTTATGGAGACCGATATTTTCCGTAAGTTTAGCACTAAATATGGACTTGACTCTGAGATAGTAGCTTCTTTCTATGAATCTTTTGCTACTTATGTTGATCTCCCCAAGGAGAAGTGGTTTAAATATCATCCTCCCATAGAAGTAAAAGTAGCTGCACCTATTAAAGTTGAAGAAAAGATTGTCACTTATAATGATCCTATTGTTCCTACTTCTTATGTTGAGAAACCACCTTTCCCTGTTAGAATGAAGGATCATGCTAAAACTTCAACTATTGTTCGTAAAAGCAATACTAGGACTTATATACCTCCTGAGCAAGTGAAAGTAGAGCCTAATATTGCTATTGTTAAAGATCTCTTCTCTGATAATATTGATGGGCATGTTATTCAATTCTCTAGTGAAACTGCTAGAATTGCTAAACCCTGTGATAGAGATAAACGTAGACCTGTGGTAGGCGTTCCTGTTATTTCTGTTAAAATAGGAGATCATTGTTATCATGGCTTATGTGATATGGGTGCTAGTGCTAGTGTTATACCCATTGACTTATACATAGAAATTATGCATGAGATTGCACCTGCTGAGTTAGAGGAAATTGATGTTACAATTAAACTTGCCAATAGAGATACTATATCTCCAATAGGAATTGTTAGAGATGTTGAAGTCTTGTGTGGGAAAACTAAATACCCCGCTGATTTTCTTGTTCTTGGTTCTCCACAAGATAGCTTTTGTCCTATTATATCTGGTAGACCCTTCTTGAATACTGTTAACGCTAAGATAGACTGCGAAAAGGATGTTGTTACTATTGGCTTGGATGATATGGTTCATGAGTTTAATTTCTCTAAATTTAGTAAACAACATCGTGAGGAAGAATTGCCTAGTAAGGATGAAATTGTTGGTCTTGCTTCTATTGCCATACCTCCTAGTGATCCTTTAGAACACTATTTGCTAGACCATGAAAATGATATGTTCATGAATGAAAGAAGGGAAATAGATGAAGTATTCTTTAAACAGGAACCTATTTTGCAACACAATTTGCCTGTTGAAATCCTAGGGGATCCCCCTCCACCCAAGGGTGATCCCGTGTTTGAGCTTAAACCGTTGCCTGATAATCTTAAATATGCTTATCTTGATGAAAAGAAAATATATCCTGTCATTATTAGTGCTAACCTTTCAGAGCATGAAGAAGAAAGATTATTGAAAACTCTGAAAAAGCACCGTGCCGCTATTGGATATACTCTGGATGATCTTAAGGGCATTAGTCCCACTCTATGTCAACATAAAATAAGTTTGGAAGCGGATGCTAAACCAGTTTGTGATCCTCAACGACGTTTGAATCCTAAAATGAAAGAAGTGGTAAGAAAAGAAATACTCAAGCTTCTGGAGGCAGGTATAATTTATCCCGTTGCTGATAGTCAGTGGGTAAGTCCTGTCCATTGTGTCCCTAAGAAGGGAGGTATTACTGCTGTCCCTAACGATAAAGATGAATTGATTTCACAAAGAATTATTACAGGTTATAGGATGGTAATTGATTTCCGCAAATTAAATAAGGCTACTAAGAAAGATCATTACCCCTTACCTTTTATTGATCAAATGCCAGAAAGATTATACAAACATACACATTATTGCTTTCTAGATGGTTATTCTGGCTTCTCTCAAATACCTGTGTCGGCTAAAGATCAATCAAAGACTACTTTTACATGCCCTTTTGGTACTTTTGCTTATAGACGTATGCCTTTCGGTTTATGTAATGCACCTGCTACCTTTCAAAGATGCATGATGGCTATATTCTCTGACTTTTGCGAGAAAATTTGTGAGGTTTTCATGGACGACTTTTCTGTCTATGGTTCCTCTTTTGATGATTGCTTGAGAAATCTTGCTCGAGTTTTGCAGAGATGTGAAGAAACTAATCTTGTCTTGAATTGGGAAAAGTGCCACTTTATGGTTAATGAAGGTATTGTCTTGGGGCACAAAGTTTCTGAAAGAGGTATTGAAGTTGATAAAGCCAAGGTTGATGCTATTGAAAAGATGCCATGTCCTAAGGACATCAAAGGTATAAGAAGTTTCCTTGGTCACGCCGGATTTTATAGGAGGTTCATTAAGGACTTCTCAAAAATATCTCGGCCTCTGACTAATTTATTACAAAAAGATGTACCATTTGTCTTTGATGATGATTGTGTAGAAGCATTTGAAATACTTAAGAAAGCATTAGTCTCTACACCTTGTTGTTCACCACCGATTGAATTTACCCTTTGAAATTATGTGTGATGCTAGTGGTTATGTCAGTAGGTGCTGTTCTAGGGCAAAGAGTTGATAAGAAATTAAATGTTACCCATTATGCTAGTAAGACTCTAGACAATGCTCAAAGAAATTATGCTACTACCGAAAAGGAATTTTTAGCAGTTGTATTTGCTTGTGATAAATTCAGACCCTATATTGTTGATTCTAAAGTAACTATTCACACATATCATGCTGCTATTAAATATCTTATGGAAAAGAAAGATGCAAAACCTAGACTTATTAGATGGGTTCTCTTGCTTCAAGAATTTGATTTGCATGTTATTGATAGAAAAGGAGTTGAGAACCCCGTTGCAGACAACTTATCTAGGTTAGAGAATGTTCTTGATGACCCACTACCTATTGATGATAGTTTTCCTGATGAACAATTAAATGTCATAAGTACTTCTCGTAGCACTCCATGGTATGTTGATTATGCTAATTATATTGTTGCGAAGTTTATACCGCCTAGCTTCACATACCAACAAAAGAAAAAGTTTTTCTATGACTTGCGACATTACTTTTGGGATGACCCACATCTTTATAAAGAAGGAGTAGATGGTGTTATTAGACGTTGTGTACCGAGTATGAACAGAATGATCTCACGCAAGTGTCACTCCGCTTATGGAGGACACCACGCCGGAGATAGAACGCACATAAGGTATTGCAGCCCGGTTTTTATTGGCCTACTCTCTTCAAGGATGCTCGTAAGTTTGTTTTGTCTTGCGATGAATGTCAAAGAATTGGTAATATTAGTAGACGTCAAGAAATGCCTATGAATTATTCACTTGTTATTGAACCATTTGATGTTTGGGGCTTTGACTATATGGGACCTTTTCCTGCCTCTAATGGATATACTCATATTTTAGTTGCTGTTGATTACGTTACTAAGTGGGTAGAAGCTATTCCTACTAGTAGTGCTGATCATAACACCTCTATCAAAATGCTTAAGGAAGTTATTTTTCTGAGGTTTGGAGTCCCTAGATACTTAATGACTGATGGTGGTTCACACTTTATTCATGGTGCTTTCGGTAAGATGCTTGCTAAATACGACGTTAATCACAGAATTGCATCTCCATATCACCCGCAGTCTAGTGGTCAAGTAGAATTGAGCAATAGAGAGCTCAAACACTACAAGAAATATGTCAACTTATGACCTTCTGTCAGTGACCCTCGAAGAATTGGTCATAAATTTATGACCATTTTAGACCAATTGGTCAAAAGCTGTCTGGGGGGCTCTAAACCCTAAACCATAACGACCATTTTGGTCAGAAAGGTCATAATTTCATTAGAGGAAATGGTCGTAAAGCTAGTAGCACTGTCCACTGCCTCATGCGTAGCTGATAACGACCAATATAAAATGGTCACTACACTTGAGTTTGAATGAATTAGGATGATTAGGCAGCCACCTCAAAGAACCTCGCTTATGTGTCTCTGTCTAGGTGTCATTTTTGCTTGAGTTTTAATATTCAATGAGATAGATGGGGACACACCGACAAAGGGACCCATTTGACAGATGGGGCCGAGCGCTTAATTCGCCAAAAAAGATGCACGAGGCGGACTCGAACCCACGACCTCGCTTGGTTGGCTCGCATGCTCTTCTGGGCTAGAGAGGGACAGTTGCTCGCATCTAGGAGTTTATCTATACATTATATAGAACTACGCTCTTTGCAACACCGACAAAGGGACCCATTTGACGTGGTTGAGCGAGCGTTTAATTCCCTAAAAATATGCGCTAGCGGGACTCGAACCCACGACCTCCACTGGGTTCGTCTGCTCATTACACTGGCTAGGCTAGAGATTGTTGCTAATGTGTGGGTAGTTTTCCATATAGTATATAAAACCACGGCTCTCACGCACAAAGGACAAGTGGGACCTTCCCACTGTGGCGGCGAGTGGCATCGAATGATCAACACTTAGCTTTTTCTAGGTCTTCCCACCAGTGGCGGCGGGCGGCGGCGGAAGCAACCAGGTGACCTCGCCCATGGCCTCGCCGCAGGTGACCACACCCACGGCCTCGCCACAGGTGACATCGCCCACGGCCTCACGGCGGAAGCAACCAGCAGGGGGCGGAGGCGGGGGCGGGGCCGACAGGGGGGCGAGGCGGGCGTGGAGGCGGGGGGCGGCAGGGGCGTGGGTGACCGACGGTGGTGGGGCTCGCGAGCATGGGGGACTCGCCGCCGCAAGAAGCACACCTCCCAGATGCACCCTCACCTCTTCCCCTCTCCTCTCTAAGTAGTGGGAGATGGATTTCATCGAGATGTGAGCATGGGGACTCACCCGAGCAATGGGAGATGGATTTCAATCGATGTTCTTCAAATAGATGAATTTTGTTGATGCAATCGTTAGTAGTTAGGAGATAGCTTGCTTGTTTGGTAGATAATGCATAGATGAATTTTCTTAATGTGCTGTTAGGAATTGTTCAGCTTGTTTGTTAAGAATTCTTCAGGCCTTGTGGTTAGGCAATTAGCATATAAAATTTTCTGGAATTTTAGATTCCATTACTTCCATCCATTTTCATTAATTAATTTTGATGCACTGAAATTGATTTGCTAAGTTGCAACAATTTGTTGTCTTTGGCAGATGGACAGAAGCTGGATTAGAAAAGGAGTTAGAAAGTTTTCGAAAGAACATATGAAACGAGTTGATGATTTCATGGCATTTGTTCGAGCAAATTTTGCCAACGATGCTCACATTCTTTGCCCATGTTGTGAATGCCTCAACCGTCCAAGAATGGCTCAAGGAAGAGTGGAAGATCATCTGCTTCTTAATGGGATGTCCAAAGACATATGATAGATGGATATATCATGGAGAACCTTTAGACGAACAACCTCAACATTTTGAAGTCGATACAGAGGCCCTCATATGATGGGTGGTGGTGATCTTGGCATTGATTTCATGGAAAAGGTTTTGCGAGATAATGCTGTTTTGGAGGAAGAGGATGGGCATGAAGATGATAGGATTCTGACCTATTGAAGGATTTGTACGATCTCAAGATCGTCTTGATGGATGTAAATCATTGTTTGCCGAGGTGTTAGAGGAGGCGGCGCAGCTCATGAAGGGGTAAATTTTCAAGATTTACCTTCACCGTGAAGTTACTCCACATCAAGTCTTTCTACCGGATTAGCAATGCCGCATTCAACGCAATACTCCGCCTTTTGAGCTTGCAATTCCACGATAGTTGTGTTCCCGCATCTCATGATGAAGCATTGAGCATAATCCGCAGTGGGGTTAGGTTATGTGTCAATACATGTGTGCCCAAATAAGCGTGTCTTGTTTCTAAGGATTTAGCAAAGCATGACAATCTGTCCAAAATGCAATGCATCTAGGTGGAAAGATGTTGATGGGAAGAAGTCAATACCGAGAAGGTATCGAGGCACTTTCCCTTGATACCAAGGCTGCAGCGGATGTTCATCTCAAGAAATCATCGCGTGAGTACAAAGGGCACAAGTGAAGCGGCAACTTTGTGGACAATGAGTTGAGCCATCCAAATGGATGGAGAGGCATGGAAAGAGTTTGACCGTATACATTTTGATTTTGCTGCAGATCCAAGGAACATAAAACTTGGCATTGCCACGATGGGTTTAATCCGCTTGGGAACATGAGCACGCCTTATAGCATGTGGCCGCTTTTTGTGGTGCCGCATAACCTGCCACCATGGGCATGCATGGATCAGTCCAACTTCATGATGTCATTGCTTATCCCGGTCCAGATTCTCCGGAAAGGATTTTGATGTCTTTATGGAGCCCTCGTGAGAAGAACTGCCCACTCTGGACTGGTGTACCTACATACGATGCCTTGAGTCCGAAGAAAAGTTCAATCTACGTCTGCGATCATATGGTCCATCCATGATTTCCGGCTCTGCACACTCGTCAGGGAGGATCACAACGGGTTATCGAGTTGTGTCCATTGTGACAAAGACCCTTGCTCAAAGAGAATAAGGAGCAAGATATGCTATATTAGGAACGCCGCTTTCTTCCCGAAACCATCACGGGCGAAGAAGCAAAGATTTTAATGGTGAGAATGAAACCCGTGACAAGCCACTGAATTCACTAAAGAAGAGCCGGAGCAAAGAACTTGAAAAGGTGAAAGATGTGAGACCGGAAAGTCAAGAAGAAAAGAAAGCGTGAGGAAGGTCAATGTTGGGACCGGAGGTCTTGTTTGTGGGACCTGCCATACTGGGCTGATCTGAAATTAAGGCATAATCTCGATGTAATGCACATTGAGAAAAACATATGCGAGAATCTGCTAGGGACGTTTCTAAACATTGAAGGGAAGACAAAGGACACGGTTAGTTCTAGGCTTGATTTGGAGGACATGGGCATAAGAGAAGATTTGCATCTACAGCACAATGAAGATGAAGATTCATTTGAAATTCCACGAGCATGGTATACAATGAATAAAGAACAAAACCTTGCATTCTGTGAATTCCTAAGAGCGGTGAAATTTCCAGATGGTTATGCTGCTAACCTAGCAAAGTGTGTTACTTCTGATGGATTCAAGCTTTTAGTACTGAAAACCCATGATTGTCACATCCTCCTCCAAAGGATTTTACCGGACCTCCGAGGAATCATGCACAAGGATATATATGAAGCGGTTCTTGAGCTTGAAAATTTCTTTAGAGAACTGTCTTTGCAAAACCCTCAAGTTAACTGCCTTGGAAAGACTTGAAAAAGAAATCCCAATTATTCTTTGCAAGCTCGAGAAGATTTTCCTCCACTTTCTTCACCGTGATGGTCCATTTGGCGGTGCACTTACCCAAAGAGGCAATGCTTAGAGGCCCCTGTACAATACGGTTGGATGTACCCAATCGAAAGAAGGCTGCTTACTTGTCGGCGTTATAAAGTAAAACACAAGAAGACACGAAGGTTCTATTGTTTGAAGCATATGTCGCTGACGAGTGCTTGACTTTTTGCTCTAGATACTTTGGTGATGTGGAAACAAAATGGAACCGGCAGAAATAGAGAGCGGTTTGATTCGCAAAGTGGTGATGTCTCTGTTTTCAACCATGGTGTGAACTTTCTTGGAGCCTCACAATACTTGGAGGCTGGTGATGAGTCTGACAAGATGGTTTGGTTTGTGCTCAGCAATTGCGCCGAGGTTCTACCATATATCGAGTACGTTATATCTTGTGCACTCATTATATATATATATATATATATATATATATATATATATATATATATATATATATATATTTTTTAGGTTGGCACCAGCCAAATGTTTTAATTCACATGTTTTGTTGGCATTGTAGGAAATGCAAGGAAGAGTTAAATCAGAAGAAAGCAATATCAATGTTGATAAAAGGGTTGCCAAGGTGTTTGCTAATTGGTTTAAGAATCATGTGAGATCTTTAGCCACATGTTTTATGTTTTCTGTGTTATTCACCCATTGTTAAATACCATTGTTTGCTAAATGGTTTATTTGTGCAGATTGGAAAGTTGCATGAGGAGAAGAAGGTCGGTGATGATCTATTTGCTTTGGCATGCTTACCGGATAAGCGAGTGAGAGTGTATTCAGCATGCATTGCTGACGGTGTCCGGTACCACACCGTTGACCGCGAGGAAAAAAGGAAGACACAGAATAGTGGAATCGTCACTGAGGGGTCACATGATGGTGAGATCATTGACTTCTATGGTCAGGTTCGAAGCATCGTGGAGTTGCAGTACAACTCTAGTGGAGGCATCCATCGCTCGGTTGTCTTATTTCGCTGTGACTGGTTTGAGCTTGGTAGCAAGAAGAGGAGAGACTCTTTTGTCAAATATGATGGCCACTTCAAAAGCATCAACACTGCAAGGTGCTTTGGTATAAGAGTGATCCTTTATTCTAACAACACAAGCAACAATGGTGTTTTATCGCGGACACTCTTATGCACGGAAAATGGCGAGTTGTGCAAAACTTTCAAAGACAGACACTTGTGGAGTGTGACCGAAACTGAAGTGGAAAAGGGCCCCGTGATGGTGGACTAACATACCAAGATGATGACTCTCGGAAGTTCCGTTGCAAGTCGATGATGACTCTATGGAAGTTCCGTGCAAAGCAGAGTCTTGAAGGGACCGAACGATGTGATCGTTGGTGCTGCAACAAATTGAAGGCATCAAGAAAAGAAGAAAGGTGGTAGAGGATGGACATGAAAGCAAGGATGAGGAAAACCGGACTGATCATACTATACTGCAATATTGGAGTGATGATGAGGAAAACAGGAGGGGCATAGAGTTCCTTGTTTTCAGACGACGATGATGAGTAGCGAATGGACATGAAGGTAAATTTGGTCTCCTTGGTGATCCTTCTAACTCTCTAGTGATCCTTCTTGTGCATATGCATGGTGATCCTGATGTACTACAATTATCTCCAGGTAGCAAAATGCTTGAAGATCCTGATGGATGTAGTGGTGTGATCCTGTGACAAAATGGTGATGAAAAATGCAAAAAATTTGATTTCCTTGTGTAAGCATTTGATGTGATCCTGTGGTTGTAGTATTTTGTAAGCATTTTGGATGCAAAACACATTTTGGATGTGATCCTGATGGTTGTGCATTTTGGATATCAATGGTTGTAGCAGATGATCCTGATGTAGTTTTTGGTTGTGATGTGATGCTGTTTTTTGGTGAACTGAAGATGCACATGCTGTAGCAGATGCTGTTTTTGGTTGTGATGCAAAACATTGCAAAATGATCAGACAGAATATGGCAAAAAAATATGCTGTAGTATTTCAAGTTTTGTTGTAGCAGATGTAGTTTTTGGTTGTTTTTGTCATCATTTAGTAGTTTTGTACTGAAGATGTTTTTGTCATCATTTAGTAGTTCAAGTTTCAGAACTGAAGATGTTTAATTCATGTTTTTTTGAACTGAAGATGTTTTGGTCAGAGCAAAAAAATATGCGCGAGCGGGGACTCGAACCCACGACCGTGCGCTCGCTTCACTGTGTTTGTACCACTGGGCTAAGAAGAGGTTACTGATCATCTACTCTATGCCATCTCTTTTCTATTTAACACATACCTCGCTGACAAGTGGGCCACTCGACCCACTCGCTGACAAGTGGACCAGTTTGCTACTCTGCCCAGAAAATACTTATTTCACTTATTTCGCGCGGCCAAAAAACGCTTAATTTGCCCAAAAAATGTGCGCAAGCGGGGACTCGAACCCACGACCGTGCACTTAGTTCACTTGGTTTCTACCATTGGGCTAGGACGAGGTTGCTGGTTTTGTACTCTATGCCCAGCCTTTTCAATATATCAAACAACTCGCTGACAATTGGGCCCGCTCCTCCTCCTATCCACTCTTTTCCCCACTCCCTCTCCCTCCTCCTATCCACTCGACCGCTCCTCCTCTCCGCCGCCACCGGCTTCTTCCTCTCCCACCGCCAAGATACTTTCTCTCCGTCACCGACTCTCTCATCACCGTGGGTATGAATCCGCTTCTCTTCCTCTTCCTATCTACTGTTATGATAGATTAGGTTCTTGCCACGGATTAGGGTTTGATTAGGATGTTTTTAGGCTGACGGCGACGCCTCCCGGTGCCTCTGCTGGTCCGACGCCTCCGCAAGCTTGCCCTACGCCGCCGGGCGACCACTTCTTCTCGGACTCACCATGGTAAGCCATCCGCTTCATATCCTCTCTCCTTTCTTCTCGCTCTAGGGTTTGAGAATCTAGAATTTGTTATGCATACTAGGCATCTATTGGTGGATTTAGGCATATTGTTCTTGGTGGATTTAGTATGCTCTGTTGGTGGATCTAGTGTGGTTGAATTGCTGTTTGATTACTATGTTGTTGTGGTAGGTAGTGTGGTTGGTGGATCTATGCTCTGTTGGTAGTCACCTGACAGCAATTAACTGTTGCTCTATTGGTAGACATGTTGTTCTGTTGCTATTGAATTCTGTGGTTAATTAACTGAATTAACCGAATTCTGTTGCTGTTGAATTCTATGGTGAACATGTTGTTATTGTTGCTGTAACATCTTTGTTGAATTCTCGCTATGTTGAATTCTGTGGTTGAACATGTTGTTGTGGTTATTCTTGTTGACAAGTCTTGTTGAACATGCTGTTGTGGTTGAACATGCTGTTGTGGTTATTCTTGTTGACAAGTCTTGTTGAACATGCTGTTGTGGTTATTCTGTGGTTGAACATGCTGTTGTGGTTATTCTGTTCCAGTTTCCTATTTCTGTCCAGTCATGTTGTTTAATTTACTATTGCTTGTTTCCTATTGCTTGTTTAGAGTAGAAGTGAGATGGTTGGCTTGGACGGTTTCGAGTTCTTCGAGATCATAATTGAGAAATCTTGCAGTAGGCAGGTATGTTTATCATCACTCATTTCTTTATCATCACTCTGCTGTCTAGTGCTTGATTGCCACAATTAACCACTGCTTGACCCTCGCTGCAGAGGCTGCCTGACAAGTTTGCGAAGATGCTCGCCGGCCATGAGCCCCACAAAGTGAAGCTGCGGGAGGCCGGCAGCGGGCTTCACAGGTTGTGGGAAGTGTTGGTGGTGTTTGTGTTGGGGAACGTAGTAATTTCAAAAATTTCCTACGCACACGCAAGATCATGGTGATGCATAGCAACGAGAGGGGAGAGTGTTGTCTACGTGCCCTCGTGAGACCCGGCGAAGCGATCACAACGTAGAGGAAGTAGTCGACGCTCTCCTCGCGATCCGACCGATCCCGCGCCGTTACTCGGCGCCCCGAAGTTCTTGACACACGTGACAGCTCGATGACGCCCTCGTAGATCCGATCCAGCCGAGTGTCGAGGAGAGTTCCACAAGACGACGGCGTGGTGACGATCTTGATGTTTCACCGGCGCGCAGGCTTCGCTTAAGCTTCATGACGGTATGACCGAGGTGGAATATGGTGGAGGGGGCACCGCACACGGCTAAGGAACGATCCGTAGATCAAACTTGTGTCTCTTGTGTGTCTAGAGGTGCCCCCTACCCCGTATATAAAGGAGCAAGGGGGAGGGTGCGGCTGGCCTAGGAGAGGCGCGCAAGGGGTGTCCTACTCCCACCGGAGTAGGACTCCCTCCTTCCTTGTTGGAGTAGGAGAAGGGAAAGAGGGGAAAGGAGGAAGGAAAAGGGGCTGCACCCCTTGTCCACCTGGACTAGAGGGGCTGCGCCCTTCTTCCTTTGGCCTCTTTCCTTATTCCCGTATGGCCCAATAAGGCCCATATACTCCCGGCGAATTCAGAACTCTCCCAGATACTCAAAATACCGAATGACTCGGAACCTTCCGAACTCCGAATATAGTCGTCCAATATATCGATCTTTACGCCTCGACCATTTCGAGACTCCTCGTCATGTCCCCGATCTCATCCGGACTCAAATCCTTCGTACATCAAAACTCATAAACTCATAATAAAACCATCATCGAAACCTTAAGCGTGCACGGACCCTACGGTTCGAGAACAATGTAGACATGACCTAGAACTATTCTCGGTCAATAACCAATAGCGGACCTGGATGCCCATATTGGTTCCTACATATTCTACGAAGATCTTTATCGGTCGATCCGCATAACAACATACGTTGTTCCTTTGTCATCGGTATGTTACTTGCCCGAGATTCGATCGTCGGTATCCAATACCTAGTTCAATCTCGCTTACGGCAAGTCTCTTTACTCGTTCCGTAATACATCATCTCACAGCTAACTCATTAGTTGTAATGCTTGCAAGGCTTAAGTGATGTGTATTACCGAGAGGGCCCAGAGATACCTCTCCAGACAATCGGAGTGACAAAACCTAATCTCGAATCGCCAACCCAACATCCGCCTTTGGAGACACTGTAGTACTCCTTTATAATCACCCGCTTACGTTGTGGACGCTTGGTAGCACCCAAAGTGTTCCTCCGTAAACGGAGTTGCATAATCTCATAGTTATAGGAACATGTATATGTCATGGATAAAAGCAGTAGCAACATACTAAAACGATCGTGTGCTAAGCTAATGGAATGGGTCATGTCAATCGATCATTCAAATAATGATGTGACCTTGTTAATCAAATAACAACTCTTTGTTCATGGTTAGGAAACATAACCATCTTTGATTAACAAGCTAGTCAAGTAGAGGCATACTAGTGACACTCTGTTTGTCTATATATTCACACATGTATTATGTTTCCGGTTAATACAATTCTAGCATGAATAATAAACATTTATCATGATATGAGGAAATATATAATAATTTTATTATTGCCTCTAGGGCATATTTCCTTCAGTTTGATGGTGAAGGCCACATGTACCTAGGGCCCGGCTGGGAGCATTTCGCCCGCGCCCATGAGCTACAGCTCGGGTACTTCCTTGTCTTCCGCTACGACGGCGACGCCATGTTCACCGTGAAGATGTTCGACAACACCATGTGTCGCATGTACTACCAAAGACAGACGATGCCAAGAGCTCTCCGCCTCTCTTCTTCCTGTCCTTTTGGCTTCCTCTACCTGCACGATGACAACACCATGTTCACACTTTGTTGCATTTGGCCAGGCAATGGGAGCAGCAGCGGGGATGACGAGGAGCAGAGCGGGGATGACGACGAGGAGCAGAGCAGGGATGACGAGGAGCAGCCTATGGCTGACGACGAACATGCTATGGTGGTGGCTGACGACGACCCTGCTATGGTGGTGCCGGATGACGACATTGCTATGGTGGTGGCGGATGACGACCTTGCTATGGTGGTGGCGGACGACGACCTCGCGATGGTGGTGGCGGACGACGACCTCGCGATGGTGGTGGCTCCTGCAATCCCACAGCTTGGCGACAGGACCATGCCAATTGTGGTAGAGGAGTACATCCGCATTGGGATTCGCCACTTTGAGCGCATCAGGTTGATGAAGGAGAAGAAGGAGGAGTGAAGATGTTAAGAAGGTGTTCAGCATGTTAGGTTTAAGCTTGTTAGTGTAATATGAACATGTCAATAAGTACGCCAGGTTTAATTTTGTGCATGCTCATGGATGCTGTATGACAGTGTCATCTAAACAAGTCATGTTTTTAACAATGAATATTCAGTTTGGTAATTGATGGGAATTGAAAATGCATGCTCATGGATGAAAGATAAAATTATGGGTTTTTGTGCATGCTCCTGTATGAAACAATATAAGTTTCATTTTTGAATGCTAAAACATGACTCAAACCCTAGCCACGGACGATCGCCGTGACTAAATCCGCCGGTTTTTGAAAACACCGTAAAAATTCAAAAACCGTTTTCATTTTTTGAATGCAAAAGACATGTTTTTAAGTGAAGCGGCTACAAGGAGGGCACCCCAAACGCCGCCATTCCATGTCTATCTCAAAGTAGGCCCTATTTTATGGACGGTGCGCAAAAAGCATGCATTTCGACCCTCGTAGCTACTCCCGCAATTCGGACCACCTTCGCCGATTCAATTTGGAACCGATCGAATTTGAACTGCGGGTCCTCCATAGCTTGCCCGTTATTTTCACTAAAAATGCTTTTTATCTTCACGTAGGCACTTCATCACGAATCGACAATGATTTGCACGGCTCAAACCCTAGCCACGGACGGACGCCATGATTTAAATCGGCCGGATTTTGAAAACACCGTAAAAAATTCAAAAAAAATCAAAAAAATGGGAGACCTCCGCATCACATCATCTAATGAGGCCTACCAACTAGCAAAAATACTAAACTTGCAATACAGGCGTTTTCTTGAAAAAGTGTTCTCAAAAACGACCTACCATGAATGAAGATTCATGCCTTTCAAGCCAAACTAGCAATGATATGGCCGCATCCGTTGAATAGTTTCTGATAATATGCCCAAATTGGCGATGCCTCCGCCTTGTGATGGCAAATAATGCCGACAAAGCGAGGTTCCAACTTGTTTAACAAAAAACCGCTTTTCATTTTTGAATGCAAAAGACATGCGTTTTTAAGTGAAGCGGCTACAAGGAGGGCACCCCAAACGCCGCCATTCCATGTCTATCTCAAAGTAGGCCCTATTTTATGGACGGTCGCCAAAAGCATGCATTTCCGACCCTCGTAGCTACTCCCGCAATTGACCACCTTCGCCGATTCAATTTGAACCGATCGAATTTGAACTGCGGGTCCTCCATAGCTTGCCGTTATTTTCACTAAAAATGCTTTTTATCTTCACAGGTAGGCATTTCATCACAGAATCGACAACAGATTTGCACGGCTCAAACCCTAGCCACGGACGGCCACCGCGACGAAATCGGACGGTTTTTGAAAACACCGTAAAAAATTCAAAAAAATTCAAAAAAATGGGAGACCTCCGCGTCACATCATCTAATGTGGCCTACCAACTAGCAACAATACTAAACTTGCAATACTGGCGTTTTCTTGAGCTACTCGGTATGATTTTAACCATGATTTCTACAAAGTTTACAAAAAAAACCCTATTTTTTTCTACACCCAAACCCAAAAGGATTTCCCCCCCACACCAAAATTTTCCCTCCACCAAAATTTCCCTCTCCCAAAATTTCCCTCCACTCCTCTCCCACTACCAGCAGACCCACCACTCCCTCTCCCACTAACACGCGGGATCCCTCCTCCCTCCCAAAATTTCCCCATTCCTCCCTCTCCCGACGAACCCTAGCTTCTCCTCCTCGCTCAAGACCGCCTCGCTCCCCACCTCCCCACCCTAGCGTCGCCCCTCCTCTGCTCCGCCAAGCACCTCCTCGCTCACACCGCCTGCTCTCCTCCTCCCCTCCTCCATGCCGCGGACTACATCGACGACGACGGCGGCCACATCGACTAGATCAACGACAACGGCAGCTACATCAACGATGGCGCGATCGACGACGACCACCGCTGCATCATCAACATCATCTCCCCCTAGGTACTTCTCCCCTTGATCCATCTCCCCTCCTCTTGTGGATCCACCTCCCCTCTGGTGGATCCATCTCCCCTCTAGTAGATCCCCCTCATGGGTTAGGATATTCTAGGGTTAGGATCTCTTGGTGGTTCGGTAGGTCCTCTAGTTCGGTAGGTCCTCTGGTGGTTCTTGGGGTTAGGGTTCATGTTTATTGTTGCGTGGGGATGATCTCCCTCTAGTTCATGGGGTTAGGGTTAGGGTTCATGGGGTCAGGGTTAGGACCTCCTGGTGGTTCGTTTGGTCCACTTCATGGTTTATGGTTCATGATTTTACGGATGGGGTTGGATGGGGAAGTGGATGATTTTAGGGGATCAACAACAGCCTTGGAGTGGAGAAGAGGGTTGGGCTGGGTCGGAGAAGAAGAGCTGGGCGGAGCCAACGAGGCTGCAGGGGAGACAAGCCGTGTGATTCTGTCGGGGTTTCGCGGATCTCCCTCCCTCACGGCGAGGCTGCAGATGGGGATGGATGGGGAAGTGGATGATGTCTGTTGATGGTGCTTGTATCAAGATTTGCTTGTGTATGGTTCAATTACTCAGCTAGCATAGATGGTGAATTAGGTTTCCAACAAGACTTCAAAAGAAGCTACTTGCTTCCTTGTTTGTATCAACAAGACTTTCTTGTTTGTCGCCTTCAATTTCCTTCCTTGTTTGCTTGTAACTCACAAGAGCACTATGCTTGTTTCTATCAAGAGCACTTTCCATGCTTGCTTGCTTGTATTATGCACTTTGCTTGCTTGCAACTTGGGTTAGTATGAACATGTACTTGATTGCTTGTAGCACTTTGCTATCAAGAGCACCACTGGGTTTGTAGCAGTGTTCTTCTTTCATGATATGTGCATGAAGCTTGTGTTCTTCTTTCCAAAGGAACACGGGAATGCTTAGTACTTATTGTGGTATTGGAATTCCTCATTGTGTTAAGGCCGTATGACTAGTTTTAATATATACTAGATTGGTGCTAGATAATTTTGATTGTTGTAATATACAAGGTTGATTCTAATTGTCAAAATGTCTTAACTTGTGTCATCTAGTCTGTAGCCATTTTTGGTGTGTAGAGACAGCATAATCAATAGTTGAGTATAGTTTTTCATCTGCTTTTGTACTTCTTTGCAAGTATAGTTGTTTCATGCTTTACCAGTGGCAACATCTAGTTGTTTTGAAGGTCCTCATGGTATACTCGTCTAGCTTCCTGTCAGACTGTCTAAGCATGTGTACATGACACCAATTCACTAGTTCATGTTGCTTGCTTGCTAGCATACATGTTGCTTGGCAGCATACATGCTTAATTAGGGTTTCCATCAAGATTACTTGCTTGTATCACTAGCACTTGGAGAACAATCTACTTGCTTGCTTATTAATTAGGGTTTGTATCAATAGTACTTGCTTCCTTCTCTTCATTTTCCTTCATTGCTTGCTTGTTTCTATCAAGAGCACTTTGCTTGCTTGTTTCTATCAAGAGCACTTTGCTTGCTTGCTTGTATTAGTAGCACTTATGCACTTTGCTTACTTGCTCCTAGTGTACATGCATGCTTGTTTGGTGCACTTACATGTTTTCTTAATTAATAACACTAGATCACTGTATTGTTTATCCATCAAGTTTGTTTCACATGTATTACATGTATGTGCATGATGGTCCAAATGCTTTCCTTTATTGATACAAGTGCATCATTTTACTTTATCCTGTTGTATCGATTGTTGTTTATTCTATTTTGCAAGCACCACCTCAAGATCATCCATGGCAAGGAGGACAAGGTCAAGCATGAGGCCAACTGCTGGTATGCAACTTGCTCCTTGTGGCGCTTTCATAAAATCGTGTCTTAATATGCTAAGTGAAATGTATTGTCAGTAATCAATAAGTCGGCTTAATTGTGACTGTGTCTTTGTTAGTCTTCCTTACGAATAACTAGGATTAAATGATAATAAAATTTCATAAGATATGTTTGGCTGCTGTCCATGCATTCCAAACATTCACCTAATAGTTATGTTTCATGTATCATGCAAAGAAGAGCCTCTCACCGAGTACGAGAAGGTTAGGGCTAGAAATATCATGAGGAACAATCAGTGTTCCGTCCCTTGGCATCGGTGCAATAGCGTCGATGATTAGGAAAACAAAGGGTGTACAAGAAGGTAGAAGTGATGAGGTTCAAGAGGGTAGTGGAGTTATCAATGATGACCCGAGTACAATCCTAAAGAGGATGAAGTTATTGATGGAGAGGAAGTGGATGATGTTGTAGTCAACAAGATTGTTAAGGTGCAAACTCGCCTTGCTTGGAGGGTTGGGGTTCTGTTAATCTATGTTATTCCTTGTGCTCACGTATTTCTCTTGTGATCTAATGCTTTTTTCCGTCTTTGTTTATACGAGGCATCAAGGAATCTAGGACGAAGAGTCCCGTGTTAAGAAGACATCGAAAGAAGCACAAGAGCTCGTAAACATCTCCCGCAATGCCTCCAGAAGGGTGATGGCCCCACTCGTGACAAAAAAGAGGATCCCGAACTCGATGAACCTGCCCTTGATAGAGTCACAAGGCGTAAAGCAAGGATGGCGATCGCGACGACCATCGTGAAAGTATGTCGCTCATGGACTCTCGCACTCGGTGCAAACGGGTGATGAGTTGCCGCCATGGATGAAGGAACCACTCTCGGATGGATGGAAATGGCACTGCTCGCCTAGATGAAGCAGAACCATCTGCATTGATGAAGCGAGCATCGTCCACACAGCACCTCAGCCCTGTTGCACCTTCTATTGACAGAACGCTATCATCAATGAAGAAGAACAGCAGCTTGTGCTTCAATCGTGCAAGTTGACCTTTGCAATGCTATCTTTTACTAGTGCATTTTCCAAATGGAATGATCATGTATGCTTTTGTTGATTCCTCATTTGTCGATTTCTATTCTAATTTATGAGTTCAGTTTCATTTTCAGATGCAATGACTCCCAAGACTAGACTTAGAAAGGGTAGAGGGCTAGAGAGGATCACCAAGTCGCTTGGTAGCAAGGTGCCTATCCAAATTGCTGAAGGGATGACTCGTCCAGAGAAGCCTTTGCAGGCAGCAAAGCTTGCTTCTGAGTGTGGACTCGTTGCAAAAATCCATCTTCCAGTTCTTCCTCACTTCAAGCTATACAAAAAAAATGCTAGTCTATTGGAGAACTACATTGGGAAAGTTGTTGTAAGCTACTTGTTTCATAGTTAATGTACTATCTATTTTCTGTTACACCTATGCATGATCACTAATATTGTTCCTACCTTGTTTGCTATCTTGGTAGGCAAATTTTGAGATGAACACGGACTCGGAGACCATCAAGACCTCGTGCAAAGATATTCTGCAGAAATATTCAAAGAACAGATGCCATCAGATCAAGAAGAAGTATTTTGATACCGTAACCGCAAATAAAGTCAGCATTAAATCTCCGGTGCCTGATCTAACGGATGGTGAATGGCAAGCTCTAGTGGAGATGTGGTCTACCCCAAGACACAAGGTTTGTCTCTACTTTGTTTGATGCTTTATGTTCTGCACATGATATGTTAGTGCTAGATCATGCTGACAGTATGCTTTTTTGTAGGAAACCTGTTTGTCGAACAAGATGAATCGACAAAAAGTCGTGTACAGTCAAAGAACTGGTTCCAGGCACTACACAGCACACATTTTTGCCACTGTGAGAACTCTTCTCTAGAGACCTTACCTTTGGTTCCTCATTGAATAACATTTCTGATTCTTGCTGAATAACATTTTGATTTTTGTTGAAAAACATTTCAGAAAGAAGAGCGTAAGGGTGAGGAGCTGTCTGCGATTGACTTGTTTAAGGCCACCCACAACAAAGACGAAGCACGGGTTTTGAGCTACCAAGACTGCTATAGTAAGTCACTCCATGCTTTGCCGTGTTTGATTCACACCAGCTTTGATGCTTTGATGATTTGATGTTGTTTGACTCGGAGCTACCAAGAACACATGCTATGTTCCATGCTTTGATGTTTTTGATACTTCATATTGTTCCAATTGTAGGCTTGAGAAGGAAATTTGATCGTAACTTGTCAGTAGCTATTTGATGCATTTTTATGATATGATGAAATTTGATCTGAATGTTAGTTTGATGATCGGCTCACTCGAGAAGCCATCTTATATAGAACCACCATTCTAGGCTTAATGAAGTGATCATATTGTTCCAATTGCATGTCTCCGTGTCACTAGTCATCATCTTCTTGTATAGATTTTGTGTGCTGGTTTGGTTACTTCAAATAATCCATTTGTGTGTTGGTTTGGTTTCTCTTGCTTGGTTTGGTTTGCAAATGAGAAATAGATCTCCCACTAATGCCTATCATTTTCCTCCATATGCTAGCTTGAGATGGAAAAAATGAAGGAAGCGCTGTACTGTAAGGTGAAGAGCCAAAGTCTGCTGTTGAAATTGTCGAACAAGTCCTCAAGACCAAGTCAAGCAAAGCACATTCCTCAGAATGTTGGCCTCGATCATCTAGGAACAACTCGCCAAAGTTGTCGCTCATGTTCGTGACCTTGAGCAGAAGCCGGAGAGGTCCGAGCTTCAAGCTGAATGGTGCATGAAGAATTGGCGGCAATCAAGATGAAGGCGGAAGAATCAAGTCAGACGCGACAAGGAACTTGAGTTGCCGCAAGAAGTCTCAAGAATAGGAAGAGAAGTTAGCCCACTTGATGGCTCTCTTTGGAGCTAAGGCAGTTTGATGGCTGTGCAATTTGTCCTTGAACCTCTTTGTCTTTGAGCTGTGAACCTGGAGCTAAGGTAGTTGTTGCATTTTGAACCTGTGAACATGGGAGCTGAGCTGAGCTGTTGCATTTTGTTCCATTTTGCTGTTTGAACCTGGGAGCTGTGAAGTTATGTGATCCTGTGAAGTTATGTGATCTTGTAAACCTGTGTTTATTTTCTGTGAAGTTATGTGATCCTGTGAAGTTATGTGATCTTGTGCACCTGGGCCTTTCTGTTTATAGTTATGCAAAATGAGAACCTGGGCTCTAAAAAGGCCAAGGCCCAAACAAGAATTAGACCAAAAAGGCTTGGGCCTAAAAAAGAAATGACTGTAAGAAAAAAAAATTGTAAAAGGCTGCATAACAGAAAATAAAAAGGCCAAGGCCCAAATTCGAACTAGACTAAAAAGGCTATGGCCCAAAACAATAGTGGAATATAAAAAAAATCATCAGAAAAAGGCTCAATTCCCAGAAAATAAAAGTCCAAATTATTGGGCCAGGCCCATGCACATAAGCAAAATAAAGAGAAAAAAAATTAAATGGGCTGAATTATTGGGCTTGGCCCATCAAGACTACCGAAATGGATGGGTTGATTCTATTTTACGACCTTTTCATTTGGTCGTAATTCGCCACGTCACTTGCCATGGTGGATCCGACGTGGTGTGGTCGGATTGCTAGTGACCAAAACATTTGGTCGTTAAATTTATTTACCTTTATTTTGGTCAGAAATGTTTACGACCATTTCGTAAGAAAGGTCGATATAGTCGAGTTCTGACGGCCAGCTTTTGACCTTCTGTTTTTGGTCACAAAAAGGTCATAAATGGAAATTTGTGACCTTTCAGTGACCAATAGTGGTGGTCATAAGTTGACATATTTCTTGTAGTGAAATTAATTTTGCAAAAGACTGTCAATAGGTCTAGAAAGAATTTGTCCAAGAAACTGAATGATGCATTATGGGCCTATAGAACTGCATATAAAACTCCTATGGGTATGTCTCCGTATAAAATTGTTTATAGAAAAGCTTGTCACTTACCTCTCGAACTAGAACATAAGGCATACTGGGCTATTAAAGAGCTCGACTATGATTTCAAACTTGTCGGTGAGAAGAGGTTATTTGATATTAGCTCACTTGATGAATGGAGAACCCAAGCTTATGAAAATGCCAAGTTGTTTAAAGAAAAGGTTAAAAGATGGCATGACAAAAGGATACAAAAGCGTGAGTTTAATGTAGGTGATTATGTATTGCTATACAACTCTCGTTTAAGATTTTTTGCAGGAAAACTTCTCTCCAAATGGGATGGTCCCTACGTTATCAAGGAGGTCTATCGTTCCGGTGCCATAAAAATCAACAACTTCGAAGGCACAAATCTGAAGGTGGTAAACGGTCAAAGGATCAAACACTATATCTCAGGTGATCCTATAAATGTCGAAACTAATATTATTGAAACTGTAACCCCGCAGGAATACATAAAGGATACTTTCCAAAACGTTCCAGACTCCGAGAAGGAATAGGTATGTGGTACGGTAAGTAAACCGACTCCAAAACAATTTTTAAGGCAATATTTCTCCGTTTTGGAATATTTAGAAAAATAGAGAAATAAGTAGCAGTCTGGGGAGGACACGAGGCCTCCACGAGGGTGGAGGGCGTGCCCTACCCCCCTGGGCGCGCGCCCCTACCTCGTGAGCACCTCGTGTGCCCTCCGGACTCCGTTTCCTTGCACAATACGTATTTTGGTTGGTAAAAATTCATTATATATACTCCTGAAGGTTTGGACTCTGATATCACGCAAATATCCTCTGTTTTTGTTTCGAAATTCTTTGCTCTGATTAGAGCAAGATGTCTTCCCAAGATTCGAGGGGAGAGCTACATGGCTGATTATATTGCAAATCCAAAAGTATATGGGGATGCGGAGCATTATGGCTGGACCACGGAGGAAGAAGAAGACTATGATCCAAAGAGGAAGGAGGAAACGATTTTCGACGAAGAGGACTATCCCCTACCTCAACCTGGTGATATGCATGTGGAGTTCAAGAAGTCAAGCCTACCTAAGGTCCAATCTATCCCACCTCGTTTTTCGCAGGACAACAAGGCAGCACTACGCAAAAAGAGAATGAAACTTGAGCTCGAGAATGAGGATCTAAGGGAGGGAAATTTTAGCCTCAGAGGCAAGCTGGAGAAGAAAAATGCAACACCTCCATCACCTCCGAGGAAATAATCACCTGGGTATGGGCACTCCCCTTGGCAACTGCCAAACTTGGGGGGAGGTGCCCCGGTATCGTATCACCATCACAACTCCTATCTTTACCCTTTTTCTTAGTTCGATCCTATTAGTAGTATCTTGATTTAGTAGAATAAAGTCATGGCATGATCTAGTTTTGAGTTTTGCTTTATGATCCTTCTTTGTAATCGAGCCCGTGAGCTATATAATAAAGATTAGTGTTGAGTCAAGGGCTTGAGTATTTTGCCATGATCTTGGGTGATTAGAAGAAAAAGAATAAAAAGAATCAAAGAGTTCATATGGATCTTATTGAAAGTAATGACTCCACATAGAAAGAGTATGATTATTAAAAGTTGTTGGGAGTTGACAAATATAGGTTTGGTCATCGTTGCAATTAATAGGAAGTAATAAGTAAAGAGAGGTTTCACATGTAGATATATTATCATTGACATCTTTTATGATTGGGAGCACTCATTAAAATATGACATGCTAAAGAGTTGATGTTGGACAAGGAAGACAACATAGTGAGTTATGTTTTCTTACATCTGAGATAAAGTATGTTGTCATGGATCCTCTACCGTGTTGAGCTTGCCTTTCCCCCTCATGCTAGCCAAATTCTTAGCACCAAGTAGAAATACTACTTGTGCTTCCAAACACCCTTAAACCAGTTTTGCCATGAGAGTCCACCATATCTACCTATGGATTGAGTAAGATCCTTCAAGTAAGTTGTCATCGGTGCAAGCAATAAAATTGCTCTCTAAATATGCATGACTTATTAGTGCGGAGAAAATAAACTTTGTACGAACTTGTTGTGGATTTAATAAAAGCGACGGATTTGCATAATAAAGGTCCACATGCAAGGGGCAATATAAAGTGACATTCTTTTGCATTAAGATTTTGTGCATCAACCCTAAACGCGCATGACAACCTCTACTTCCCTCTGCGAAGGGCCTATCTTTTATTATTATTATCCTCTACCTTATGCAAGAGTCACGGCAATCTTCACCTTTCCCTTTTTATTTTATCCTTTGGCAAGCTCAGCATGTTGGAAAGAACATGATATATATATATATATATATATATATATATATATATATATATATAATTGGATGTGGGGGAGCATGAATTATTATTGTTGACATTACCCTTGAGGTAAAATGTTATGGGGAAAAACTATAAGCCCCTATCTTTCTCTGTGTCCGATTAAAACTCCGTAACCACAAGTATTGCGTGAGTGTTAGCAATTAAGAAGGACTAAGTGATAGTTGAGTATGTGGACTTGCTTTTAAGCTCTGACATAGACTCTTTCCAATGTTATGATAAATTGCAATTGTTTGAATGACTGAGGGTATAATTTGTTGGTGCTCAATAAGGTTTCTGATTCATACTTTGGCTTTGTGAAAAGATTATCAATTGAATATGAGTAACCATATGACAAAATCTATATATGTTGCTGTTATGAAATAATCATGATGCCTTCATGTCCGTATTTTATTTTTATCGACGCCTCTACCTCTAAACATGAGGACATATTTATTGTTATCGGCTTTTCGCTTGAGGACAAGCGAGGTCTAAGCTTGGGGGAGTTGATACGTCCATTTTGCATCATGCTTTTATATCAATATTTATTGCATTATGGGCTGTTATTTCACGTTATGTCACAATACTTATGGCTATTCTCTCTTATTTTACAAGGTTTACATGAAGAGGGGAATGCTTGGCAAATGGAATTCTAGGTCTGGAAAAGGAGCAAATATTGAAGGACTATTCTGCGCAACTTCAGTCCTGAAACTCCACGGAATGTCTTAAAATAAATAAAGAAAAATCGTCGCTAAAGATGAAGGCCGGGGCCCACACCTGCTCACGAGGATGGGGGCGCCCCCCCCAGGCGCGCCTCTACCTCGTGGCCCCCGGTGGCTCTCCGACGCCCATCTTCTCCTATATGAAGTCTTTCGATGAGAAAAATAGAGGCAACCTTTGGGACGAGACTCACCGCCATGAGGCGAACCTTGGCGGAACCTATCTAGGGCTCTGCAGAGCTGTTCTGTCGGGACACTTCCCTCAGGAGGTGCAAATCATCGTCATCGTCATCACCAACGCTCCTCTCATCGGGAGAGGGCAATCTCCATCAACATCTTCATCAGCACCATCTCATCTCCAAACCCTAGTTCATCTCTTGTATCCAATTCTTGTCTCCAAGTCCGGGATTGGTGCTAGTAGGTTGCTAGTAGTGTTGATTACTCCTTGTAGTTGATGCTAGTTGGTTTATTTGGTGGAAGATCATATTTCAGATCCTTTATGCACATTATTTACCCCTCTGATTATGAACATGAATATGCTTTGTGAGTAGTTACGTTTGTTCCTAAGGACAAGGGAGAAGTCTTGCTATTAGTAGTCATGTGAATTTGGTATTCGTTCGATATTTTGATAAGATGTATGTTGTCTAACCTCTAGTTGTGTTATGTGAACGTCGACTACATAACACTTCACCATTATTTGGGCCTAGAGGAAGGCATTGGGAAGTAATAAGTAGATGATGGGTTGCTAGAGTGATAGAAGCTTAAACCCTAGTTTATCGTTGCTTAAAGGGGCTGATTTGGATCCATATGTTTCATGCTATGGTTAGGTTTACCTTAATACTTTTGTTGTAGTTGCGGATGCTTGCAATAGACGTTAATCATAAGTGGGATGCTTGTCCAACTAAGGGCAGTACCCAAGCACCGGTCCACCCACATATCAAATTATCAAAGTACCGAACGCGAATGATATGAGCGTGATGAAAACTAGCTTGACAATATTCCCATGTGTCCTCGGGAGCGTTTTTCCTATTATAAGAGTTTGTCCAGGCTTGTCCTTTTGCTACAAAAAGGATTGGGCCACCTTGCTGCACTTTATTTACTTTTGTTACTTGTTATTCGTTGCAATTTATCCTATCACAAAACTATCTGTTACCACTTATTTCAGTACTTGCAGAGACTACCTTGCTGAAAACCGCTTATCATTTCCTTCTGCTCCTCGTTGGGTTCGACACTCTTACTTATTGAAAGGACTATGATAGATCCCCTATACTTGTGGGTCATCAACAAGTAACAGAAAATTTCAGCACACTATATAAATGTTTACTTACCAAGTTCCACTCACCAAAGCGCTACACTCCCCGGCAACGGCGCCAGAAAAGAGTCTTGATGACGCACAAGTGTAGGGGATCAATCGTAGTCCTTTCGATAAGTAAGAGTGTCGAACCCAACGAGGAGCGTATGAAATGATAAGCGGTTTTCGTAAGGTTTTCTCTGCAAGCAATCAAATTGTAGGTGATAGATAGTTTTGTGATAAGATAAATAGTAACGAGTAACAAGTAAACAAAGTAAATAAAGTGCATCAAGGTGGCTCAACTTTATGTAGCAAAGGATAAGCCTAGACAATTTCTTATAATGATAAAGGAGCTCCCGAGGACACATTGGGAATTATCGCTGCTAGTTTTCATCACGCTCATATGATTCTCGTTCGGTACTTTGATAATTTGATATGTGGGTGGACCAAGATTTGGTATTGCCCTAACTTGGACAAGTATCCCACTTATGATTAACCCCTATTGCAAGCATCCGCAACTACAAAAGAAGTATTAAGGTAAACCTAACCACAACATTAAACATATGGATCCATATCAGCCCCTAACGAAGCAACACATAAACTAGGGTTTAAGCTTCAGTCACGTTAGCAACCCATCATCTACTTATTACTTCCCCATGCCTTCCTCTAGGCCCAAATAATGGTGAAGTGGCATGTAGTCGACGTTCACATAACATCACTAGAGGAAAAGACAACATACATCTCATCAAAATATCGAACGAATACCAAATTCACATGACTACTAATAGCAAGACTTCACCCATGTCCTCGTGAACAAACGCAACTACTCACAAAGCATATTCATGTTCATAATCGAGGAGTAATAATATGCATAAAGGATCTGAACATTTGATCTTCCACCAAGTAAACCAATTAGCATCAACTACAAGGAGTAATCAACACTACTAGCAACCCATAGGTACCAATTTGTGGTTTTGATACAAGATTGGATACAAGAGATGAACTAGGGTTTCGAGAGGAGATGGTGCCGTGAAGATGTTGATGGAGATTGACCCCTCTCGATGAGAGGATCGTTGGTGATGACGTTGGTGATGATATCCTCCCTGAGGAAGTGTCCCCAGCAGTAATGCTCACCAAGCTCTAGATTGATTCTGCCAGGTTCCGCCTGGCGGCGGAGTTTCGCCCCATAAGCTTGCCTACCATTTTTTCGAGGTAAAAGTGATGATATAGCGAAGATGGACGCGGAGGCCCACCAGGGGCCCAGGGAGATGGGAGGCGCCCTATAGGGTGGGGGCTCTGTCTCTGGACAGTGTGGGCCTCATGATTTCTTTTGCTCGAAATTTTATTAATTCCAAAAATTGTTTCGTGGAGTTTCGAACTTTTGAGCTGTAGAATAGGTTTCGACGTTTGCTCCTTTTCCACCTGATTCCAAATTTCTAAGCATTCCCTCTTCATGGTAAACCTTGTAAAATAAGAGAGAATAGCCATAAGTATTGAGATATAATGTGTAATAACAACCCATAATGCAATAAATATTGATATAAAAACATGACGCAAAATGGACGTATCAGGGTCACACGCTTAAGAGTCATCGATCTGTTGAGTGCTAGAAGTGGTATGAGATTATGAGAATTGCACTGGAAAAGTTTCTAAAGGAATGACCGATTTTTTGGGGTAGAAAAAAAAGGAGAACCGATAAAATTCTGGGTTACCCTAGAAACCCTCCAAAGGTCCTAGAAGTTTTCGGAGCCTCCCAAAATTTCTAGAGGGTGTCGTAGAGCTGCCACTTGGCTAGGCCAAGTTGGGCCGCAAGGCCCATTAGGGGTACCCCACCCTTGATTGCTGGGGTGCAAGACCCAAGTGGCAGTTAGGGTTAGGGGGTGCTTTGGTGCGTCGGCCCTAGATGGCCCTCCCCTGGTCGGCCACCCCTGGACTATATAAATACAATTTGTTTTGTAGGATGGAAAAATTGTTGTTTTCTGTTAAATTTCCCAAAAACAAGAACTGGGGGGAGAATATTATGTGGTCGGTTGAAGTCACTAGTACACCCAACCGTTATTAAGCCCCCCCCCCCCCCCCCAAACCCACGACCACCACAATCACTCCTGCCAGCGGAAAACTATGTGTTATATTGCTATGAAGAATCCTAAAAAAATTTGCTATCTTTTAATATTATAACCTACTCCCTCCGTTCCGAATTACTTGTCGCACATAAGGATGTATCTAGATGTATTTTAGTTCTAGATACATCCATTTCAGCGACGAGTAATTTGGTACGGAGGGAGTACTATATTGTGGTCATTCCAAGTAGTACAATCTCATCAAATCCATCTCTAAGAAACCAGGCATTTTCAAACCTGGAAATAGGGTCAGTTTTAGGCACACCTCGAGTATTCATATACACAAGAGTGTGATCAAACTTTTCTGTGACTAAAACAGTAACTTCAGTTAAGGGTTAAATTTCCTTCCAGGCAACATAGAACTACCCATTAATTAGAGGCCCATTCATGTGTAACCGTTCATTGTTTCAACGGTCTTCATCAAACTTCTTTTTTTGAGGTCTTCTTCACGAAACTATTAACATGTGGTTCGTCGCACTCCACCCTCGACGACGTCTCATTTCTCCAGTGGCGTCTTTTTCAAGGACCACCAGTCCACCACAGAAGCAGGCATTTTTTCAGCCACAGCAGAGTATTAGAGTACTGATAGACCGGGTAAAACTTTGCGTTGATCGCGACATGATGCGCATGGAACTGTATTACTACTGTAGGATATATGTTGGCGCTTTACATATCTGATGAATCGCCGTTACAAGGTGCAAGGACAGAATAAAGACTGAACTGAACTCCCTTTGGCATGTCGAAACAGGAGAACAAACTATCTATTTATGCCTGATACCAACTTGCTGGTAGATGTGCTCCAACGTTTGGAAATCTGGTTGGATCGACGATTCACGAAAAACTTGTAAAATTTGCATCCAAAGTTCCATTTTAACAGAGAATTCACCGGCAACTTTATGCAAGCAAACCGTGAATTTCAGCATCCAGTTCTATATATATGCTTGTGCTCTGTTCTGTTCTTTTACATGCGTCGAGCTTCGCAGATCCTCAAAGGGCAGGGATCAGAGAGAAGTTTAGTCAAGAAACTAACAAGACAAAACAAAACAAACAGAATGTTTCCCTAGTGGAAAAGAGAAAGAAACAACAAGATGTTACATCACCTAGCTACGAAGATCTTTTTTTTTATTCACTCGATTGTGTCATCGTGTGGCGCCTAGAGCTACACCCCTGCGTTACCAGAAACTTCTGGTCCCTTGTTACCGCCGCTCCTCTTGCCGGAGCGGGCGTACAGGGCGGCGCAGAGCGCCGTCCCGACGGCACACGTGAGGCCCCAGAGGAGGAAGGTGTCCCGGTAGCAGGCGGGGCCGACGCAGCGGTTGCCCCCGCGCGCCTCCCGCTGGTAGAGGAACCCGGCGAGGTAGCCGAAGCAGAGCGACCCCACGGGGATGTTGGCCACCAGCACGTTGTGGTTCACCCCGAAGTTCTTGGTGCCGAACAGCTCGCTCGTCGCCGACACCGCCACCGAGGTGATGGCGCCCGTGCACGTCCCGATCACCGCCGTGCTGGTGTACAGCAGCATGTCCCTCGGGTCCATCAGCAGGAAGAAGGCGCCGGCCATCGGCGCCATCAGCGACGCCATCGACGCCGTCCTCGATATCGAGTAGCCGCTCCTGCTCAAGTCAAAGCATCTCACAGTTAGAACCTAGTAGTACCAAGTACAGTAATAAACAAAGACTAAAGATTAAGCAGAGCAGAGCGAGTGAGGTGGGCTCACTTTGCGGTGTAGTAGTCCAGGAAGGCGGGAAGGAGGCGGCCGAAGAATCCGAAGGACGACGACAGGGAGACCAGAGTGGAGGGGTCGCCGAGGCTGCGGGACTCGGCGATCTGGCCCAGGTTGTTGAGGAAGACCAGACCCAGCGTCCCACTGAACATGTAGCTGAAGAAGTACATCCAGAAGTCGAGCCTCCGTAGCAACCCGAGGCCGCCGACCTCCTCCTGACCTCCCTGCTCCACGCCGGCGGCCTCCTTCACCTCCTCCTCCTCCTTGACGTTCGTGGCCACCTCGATCTCCTTGTTGAGCCAGCACATGCCGTTCTCGCCGAGGTCGTGCACTCTGTGCACCCTCTTGTTGGCCGCCTCCCGTATCTTGGCCATGCTCTCCCGGACCCTCAGCGCCACCGGGATCAGGATCGGGACGGCGAGCATCACGTAGAGGCTGATCAAGTGCTCCTTGGACGAGACTCCGAGGGACTTTGACCCTATGCTGCCCACGACGGCGCACGCTCCGGTGGCCAGGGTGATGGCGAACATGGCGAAGAACCCGAAGTCGGTCCTTTTGCCGCTCCCGGGCTTCACCACCCGGAGCGAAGGTATCACCAGGAGGGTGACGAGCATGGGCACGACGGCATTGAGGAGCAGGTACTTCTTGGCCTGGGAGTAGGGGAGCCCATGGAGCGTATCTTCCATGGTGGTGTAGAACTTGGCGCTGAGGCCGAGGTAGCTGGTGGCGAGGCTGACGGCGACGCGGCTGTCGGAGGGGAAGTTGTTGATGCAGAGGAGGTAGCAGACGGTGTTGATCCAGCAGATGCCGTTGCCGGCGAGAGAGGTTAGCGCGAACAGGTGCCAGTACGCGAGCCGGGGGCTCTCCAGGAACAGGAACTGGACGCCGTACCCCACGAGCCCGAAGGCGGCGCCGACGACGGCGACGAGCCAGAGAGGCACGTAGAGCGCGGCGACGCCGGCAAACCAGCCGAAGAGCTTCCCGGCGTCGGAGGCGAAGGCGAGGAAGTTGAGCTGCACCTGGGAGATTCCCTTGACCGTCTTGAGCTCCGACGAGTAGACGGGGAAGTCGGAGTTGGGGCCGTTGATGGTCTGCAGCCAGACGCTTCCCACCAGGCTCAGCCAGTGGACTGAGGTCGGAGACGACATGATTTTTGCTTCCCTCTCTCCCTGGCTGGCAAGCTACCGGCGCAGGCTAGAGGCTGGAGGCGTGGTACTTATGCGGCCTCCACGATCCACCGGACGGCGATAAACGCGCGATGGCGACGGCGCTCGACGGATGGACGGGTCGGCTTAATGGCTGTGGCCGGCCACGATGGATCGATCGATCAGGATAGATCAGCGTTGCCTATGTGCTTTCCTAGTGTGCTCTCCAATTGATGTCTCCATTACGGCCTGTGGCGCGCAGGTTATATAGTGCTCCGGGGTGCGGATCGTGTGACATGACATGCACCTGAGCTGAGCTGAGCTGAGCTGACCTGGTGGACACGGCCGGCGCCCGGCCGGGATTGGCAACGTTGAAAAGATTGGTGGTTGGAGTAAGTAGTAAGACCAGACACTTTAACAACGTACGTGAAGGATTCAAACTGCTAGGTTCTGGCTCACATGCACTCATCGGAGCCGCGGCCCACGTTTCGACCGACGCCCGTAGACCGGCCGGACGCCGGCGCCGGGAGCCTGACCGGCGAACGCACGTGTCGGGCTGAGAGGTCGCTGATCTAGAGAGTAGCAATGCATCGTATCAGCTGTCAAATTAAGGAGGCTATGAGGCATGCCAGAGACGGCGAAAACTTGGGGTGACTGCATCAGGGCTACCGAGAATCGGGGTAGCCGCTCTGTAGACGTCGTGTGCCTATGCTAGTGCATCCGATCATGGTTTCGTACGGGACACGTGTGCATGTATTGCATGCAGGCCTACCTGGGTGGGTCGAAGTTGCACTGTGCACGTTTCTGCGGACAAGAAGACGATGGCCCCATGTGCTGGACATGTGTTCAGGTCTCGAGCTGATGTGCATTGGGTTAAACTTGTCAGCAATCGTACGGGTCGTTTCACTCACTCTGTCACGCACTTCAAAGGACTTTCGACTTGGATTCCCGTACCTAATACCTCCCTTCGTCCCCTTAGTATTTTGTGCATCATTTTAACCATTGATTTAATTACCAAAATGTTAATGCATGTCACCAAAAATAGTATCGTTGCAAAATATATTCAAATATGAACCCAACGATATAACTTTTTATGACATGCATTAAAATTTTATCAGTTAAATCTATAGTCAAATGAAGAGGACCAATAAACCAGGACAGAGGTACTACGTACTACATACCCAGCTGGCGGCTGCCACACGTGCCAATTAGGCAGCTATTCGCTTATTCTCTCTTTTTAACACAGAGAAGGGTTCGGAAGGACCCCGAAACGCTACATTAGGGCAGCTCCAACACTGTGCATAAAAGCCCTCAAATGTCTGGTCCATGACACGGAACACGTTAGGTCATCCAACGTCGTGCATCAAATGTCCGCGGTGTGGTCCAAACATCGGAAATTTCATAAACCGGAAGCAAAATCGGAGGAAGTTTGCGGACGTTCACACATCCTTCACATAGGCCTCCGACACTCGCTCTAACTGGACAACTACGCCTTCCTTCCACCCCTGGTCTGGGCACCGCCTAGGTACCCCGCACATTTGTGTCCATGGCGGACATGCCCAACAAATGTTCGGCCAAATGTCGTAGCCGAATGTATTGACATTGTGTTGTTTACTTTGAAGCATCATCATGGATGTGGACGAGAAGTACTTCTACACCGAGTTCATTGATACGTCCTCATCAGATGAGGATGAAACAAAGATGGTGCATGAGGCTATTAGTTGAGTATTTAAATGTAAACTATTTTATTGGAAAACTTCATGTTTGAATTATAGTAGTTTTGTATTTGAATTATTGTTGCAATGGAATATTTGCGCAACACAATTATGAACAAATGATGATATTTATCTTTAATTATTTTGCGTGCTCCGGATATAGGAATAAAATAGGGGTGGACATTTGGTGCACCGGGTTAGATGGCCTCTCACCTAACCGTTGTCTGCATCCGGACGTTCCGTGGACGTTTGATGTGTCTGGTTTGCTGCACGGTATTGGAGATGCCCTTACAATTTACCACGAGCACCAGGACCCCAAACTAAGAACAAAACACAACAAGTCCTCATTTTTTATGACAAGACCCCAGATTACAAAGCATGATAGGGTTTTGGTCCCTGGGAACTGGGTCGGGGAACTCGCTGCTACACCCACACCATGGTCTACAACCTCCCATTTGGTTTTTGAGCTGGGAGGTAAAGAGGCCACATTGCCAAGTTGTTGCCATTCGACCAGACGATGCGAGCAAGAAGAGGTCGGTTGTCGTGATGCAAACGCCGTCGGGACGGAGGTCAAGGATCAAATGCCTTAACAACTATAATGTGAACTGACATCGCCCCAAGCTCCTCTTCTCTTCCACCTCCATGGCCGCCAAAGAAGAACAGCAGGAGCAATGGCATGGCCCTCAAATATAGATGCCCCATGAGCTATTTAAAGGGGTGCAATATAAAAATCGCAAGCCATGTGGAGCAACTCACCTGCTCCGGCAGGACCAAACCCATCTACATGATGCCAAACACCACAATGAGAAAACTCCAATCCACAACTACTAGTATTTGTAGACGGACACCGAGCTTCTCCCCCATATTGATTCTGGCCGGCGACGCCGACAAAAAGGATACGAGATCGGCCGATGCCTAAGGGCTTGAAGGCGACTCTCAACGGTTGAGGGGGGGAGTAAATAGCATAAAACTACTAGTTTACAGACTAGGGTTCCAAAAAACTACCACTTTTTAATTTTTCTCAGAAAGCTACCAAACGCGCGGTCTGCTATTTCAAAAAACCCAAACCCGCGGTGACTAGCGATTTAACCGTTTTTCTGACGGATTGGGCCCATCTGTCAGCCCACGTGGCCACGCGTGTTCACGATGCGTCCTTTAACGGCCGTTAGCCGACCGGCCCGGTCGGAACTGGGGTAAATATACCCGCTCGGTCGGTCGGGCGCACCCGCTCGCTCACTCTCTCGTGCTCGCCACTCGCTGCTCTCGCCCCCCGCTTCCAAGATGAAGCTCGCCGCCACTGCCTTCGAGGCGGTGGCGCCGACCTCCTTGCCTCAATGCCTTCCTGGAACGACGAGGAAACCAGCTCGAAGGAGGAGTGCGAGGTTGTCAGCATGGACATGGGACTTATGGTAAGTTCTTTGCCACCTAGGGTTAGGTTAGGGTTAGGTGCTAGTAGCCCTAGGCTACAGCCATGGATGTTGCTGAGTGTGGTGTTGTTGTTGTGTGTGTGATACTGTTCTTGATTAGTGAGGGTGGGGTTTGATT
Organism: Aegilops speltoides; assembly: GCA_021437245.1. Lineage (NCBI taxonomy): Eukaryota > Viridiplantae > Streptophyta > Magnoliopsida > Poales > Poaceae > Aegilops > Aegilops speltoides. The sequence continues at coordinate 383,036,185 of CM038141.1, read as the reverse complement.
GTAGGATTGAGGTAACCTAGGGTTCATCTCTGTACAGTGTTAGGGTTCATGCTGATTTGGGGATTTTTTTAGTGATCAGGTTTAATGAACAGTGCAAGTTGATTCTGGTTTTGAGTGCAGATTGAAACCAGTGTTTGTTGGTTATTATGGTTATGGAGGAACCAGACACCACTGTGGAGCCCCTTTTCGTGGGCCAACTTGAGCTTGTTTCATCCCAAGTGCATTCTCGCACCAACTAAGGCCTATTAAGCGTGTTGCTTTTGAAGGGCCTATAATAGGAAGGCGTTCTATGGTCGCCCAAATCCAAAGTTAGATGCCAATTAAGTTTTCTGCTATGGATGTTCAAGGATGTTTGATATGATGCAACAGTTTGTTTGATATGACAGTCACATATGTATTTTTGTCACTTTGGAGACTTAATCATGGCATTGTAATAACTTATCATATCTCATTTATGTTATTAATAGTTAGAAAATCTCAAGTTTATCAAGTTAATCATGGAATTGAAATAAGGTACTAGTCCATTTGTAATAACTTATCACATTTACAAATGCAGGAAAATGGTGTGAATTGTGGTGTTGTAGAGTGGGTTGATGGGCCTTGGCCAACTGTTCTTCAAAGATGTTTGTGCAAGCTATGGGAGATGTTCCATGAGCAGAACTTTGGAAGGGTACAGGACAAGGAGAAGTTTGAGATGGAGTTGGCCAGGCTTAAGAGTGAACATGATAGGGAGTTGGCCAAGCTTAGGACTGAAAATGACAAGCTTTGCATTAAGTACACCCAGCTTGTTGATGATGTATCCAAGATGTTTGATTGGCAGGGTGGTAGGGTGGACAAGCAGGTGTACCAGAAACAAGTGGAGGAGGAAGAACTTGAGAAGAAGAAGAAGGAGCTAGAGGAGAAAGCTATGTTGGAGGTGTAGATGGAAAAGCTCAAACTTGCAAAAGAGCAGAGGTGCATTTTGCAGAGCCAAGCTGATATCATCAAGAACACCAGGAAGGCTATGAAGGATGTTGAAGTTGACAGAGATGTTCTTAAGAAGGAGAAGGCAAAGCTTGAGCTTGTTGTTGCTGAGCTGCTGAAAGAAGGGTATGGCAGCAAGGAGAAGTTAGAGCAAATCAAGGCCATCCTTGAGTCTTGAACTTGCTGTGATATGTTGGTGAAGTAAGTACATCCAAAGGCCTTTATATAAGGATGTGGCCTGGCATGACTGCAAGTGATTATGGGTGTACATTTTGGGGGAATGTGAAGTTTAACCTAGTCTAAGAACCTTATTTCCTATGTTGCTAAGTTGTAATGGATCACCTATGGTATTAAGTGTTGTAATGGATCTCCTATGCTATTAAGTAGTGGAAATGGATCTCTTATGCTACTAAGTTGTGGAAATGGATCTTGTATGCTATTAAGTGTTCAACTTGATCTTATATCTTTTATATGTTATTTGTTAGCCTACATATATTATTTCTGTCGGTAATTGGGCTTAGTGGCCCACTAGTCTCTGACCAAATGCAACCCTAGGACTACTAAACCCAACCCCATCCATCTCTCAATATAAACCCCTCCCCACCCCCACCCTTTCCCAGTGACTCCACCAACCGCCACCCAAAAGAAACCCTACAGATGGATCCTGACATGGGAGATGTCACAGAGGAAGAGGGGGAGGCTGTGTAGGTTAGGACAGCAGCAGCAACACAGAGGAGGAGGAGGAGGAGGCGCAGGCAGAGGGCACTAGAGGCGGCCCAGGATGAGCAGCAAGAGGAGTTCAACCGCCGACTCTCCAACAAGGTACTGGAGAAGTGCAATGATGAAGAACTAGAGCTGGTTTTCACTGGCGGCAGGGGAAGGTCATTCATGGAGATCATTAGGTGGGCAAGGATGAGGGCAATCATGGCTCCTCATCCAGCAACTAGGGCCAAGTGGGTCCGTTTCTTTGAGCGCTATGACTGATATGTCAATCTATCTATCTATCTTGCTATCTATCTTTCTATCTATAAGTCAATTTCAGAGAGAGTTTTGGTAGTATTTGTGAGATTTAGATGTAATCTATGAGACTATCTTTCTATCTATGTAACATTTGGATGTTTCTGAATAAATGTATGCATTTGGTCAGTGATGTATATCTCAGTACCATATAATGTACTTGGTCAGCAGCACCATCAATCAAGTGTTGAATCCACATATAGATAAAAGTTGCAGATGAATTGAAGTTGCAGACAAGTGCAGAATCCACATACAGTACCATATTACAAACCTAATCAAACAGTGCAGTATCAAGTACTTAGTGAGGCAATGTTATTACAAACCAAATCAAACAGTGCACTTGTAGCAGATTGTCTAGGATAACAGAGGAGTTCAACCACTTCAGCTAGTTACCACTTGCATAAAAGTAATCTTTCAGCCTCCCAGATGGCTTCCTGACCCTCTTTGACCCATCCTGCACATCACTTGTAGAAGATTGTCTAGGAGCAATGAAAGATCCATTGCCAACCCTATTGGCAGCAGCTGACCTGGTGTTCTTTGCTGGAGAAGACCTTGATGACCTGGTGTTCTTTGCTAGAGAAGACCTTGATCCATTGCCAGAAATAGTTGTGCTCTTCTTCTTGGGAGGTGGTACTAGTGTTGCAGAAGAGGTGTTGGTCCTGCTCTTCTTGAGAGGTGGTGGTGCTGCTGTTGTAGCTGGTGCTGCCCTCTTCCTTGACCTAGAAGTTGTCTGTGTTGACTCATTTGTTGTTGTTGGAGTTGGTGCAGGTGCAGAGGCAGCAGGTACCCTTGGTGGCCTTTGTGCAGTTGCAGCCATTGAAGAACCAGCCTCAGAGTAGTTTGCTCTATTTTCCTACACAACAATATTAGTTGGAACTATTTTCCTACAAATGAAATGAATGTAACAATGCAATGAACGTAACAATGGAATGAATGGACATACCTGGTGCTTGTTCAGCCTCATCTGGAACTTAGGTTTCAAAGGGACACCACAATTGTTATTCCTGTGCCCTTGCTTCTTGCAGTTGCTGCATGTCACTGTACCAATCCTAGAAGTATCCTTTTTAGTTGGCAGCTCAAACAGGCCTTTCCTCCTGGCAGTTTGTTTTTTACCTTTCTTTTCTCTAAAAACAGGGGAGAAATATCATCACCAGGTGTATGAGGCCAATGGTCAGGACCTGGCACAGGGAATATTATGTGCTTATATGTTTCACAATACATGGGTTTCTTGAAGAAAGCATAAACATAGTCTTTAGGGTGTATCTTCACTTTCTGCATTGCAGCAATGGCATGACTGCAGGGGACAACTGTCATGTCCCACCTCCTACAGTCACAGGTCTCATTGTTCAAATTAACACAATATGTGTTTTCAGAGCTACTTGTGACCTGCCATATGCCTGGCCCTGCCATGTATGCTTCACAATATTTAGCCCACTTCTTCCCCTCTTCTAAAATCTCTGAATAAGTAGGTGTGATTTCCCATCTGCATGTCTCTGTCTTCTCTCTGATCTTCTGAAACTTAATCATCAGCTTTGTTCTTATGCCCTCTAACATAGTCCTGATTGGCTTGTTCCTAACATCCAATATCGTTCTATTCAAAACCTCACTAAGGTTGTTTACTAACAGGTCTGTTCTGAACACAATGTCCATTTTATACCTAGCCCAGGTATGCTCTGGTATCTGTGACAACCACTGCCAAGCTTCTAAACTTTCTTTTTTCAAATTCTCCATGCCTAAATCATGTCCATGTTTGGTAAAGGAATAGGCAGCCTGATCTAAATGTTTCTTAAGTTCCTCTCCTCTGAAACCAACAGATTGGAAATTGGCCTAAATATGTCTAAGACAAAACCTTTGTGGAGAGTCAGGGAATACATCATCTATTGCATTCAACAATCCCTGTTCAATATAGTGTAATCTTAAGTGTTACTCATCTACTGAATAACATTTTACTCATGGCAAATGTAAAGGCAAATGTAAAGACTAGGTTCAGAATAATACCTTCTGCCTGTCAGACATAATTGTGTAGTTGCCAAACTTATTGCCAGTTCCAATGACTGTTCTCTACTGTGTGAGAAACCATGTCCAACTGCATGTCTATTCCTTATGAACAACACCAAAAGCTATTGGGAAGATGTGTGGTTGCTCATATTTGTAACTCAAAACAGGAGCTGCGGAATAAGCGGAGACTGGCGAAGGACGAGGTGACGATGTGCGTCGGGAATGGTTCCAAGGTCGATGTGATCGCTGTCGGCACGCTACCTCTACATTTACCTACGGGATTAGTTTTAAACCTCAATAATTGTTATTTAGTGCCAGCTTTGAGCATGAACATTGTATCTGGATCTCGTTTAATATGAGATGGCTACTCATTTAAATCCGAGAATAATGGTTGTTCTATTTACATGAGAGATATGTTTTATGGTCATGCCCCGCTGGTCAATGGTTTATTCTTAATGAATCTCGAACGTGATGTTACACATATTCATAGTGTGAATACCAAAAGATGTAAGGTTGATAACGATAGTCCCACATACTTGTGGCACTGCCGCCTTGGTCACATTGGTGTCAAACGCGTGAAGAAGCTCCATGTCGATGGACTTTTGGAGTCTCTTGATTACGAATCATTTGACACATGCGAACCATGCCTCATGGGCAAAATGACCAAGACTCCGTTCTCTGGAACAATGGAGCGAGCAACCAACTTATTGGAAATCATACATATTGATGTGTGCGCTCCAATGAGCGTTGAGGATCGCGGAGGCTATCGTTATGTTCTCACTCTTACTGACGACTTAAGTAGATATGGGTATGTCTACTTGATGAAACACAAGTCTGAGACCTTTAAAAAGTTCAAGGAATTTCAGAGTGAGGTGGAGAATCAACGTGACCAAAAGATAAAGTTCTTACGATCAGATCGTGGGCGAGAATATTTAAGTCACGAATTTGGTACGCACTTAAGGAAATGTGGAATCGTTTCACAACTCATGCCGGCTGGAACACCTCAGCGTGACGGTGTGTCCGAACGCCGTAATCGCACTCTATTGGATATGGTGCAATCTATGATGTCACTCACCAATTTACCGCTATCATTTTGGGGATACGCTCTAGAGACAGCTACATTCACTTTAAATAGGGCACCGTCTAGATCCGTTGAGACGACATCGTATGAATTATGGTTTGGGAAGAAACCTAAGCTGTCATTTCTATAAGTTTGGGGATGCGATGCTTATGTCAAGAAACTTCAACCTGAAAAGCTCGAACCCAAGTGGGAAAAATGTGTCTTCATAGGATACCCTAGGGAAACCATTGGGTATACCTTCTACCTCAGATCCGAAGGCAAGATATTTGTTGCCAGGAACGGGTCCTTTCTAGAGAAAGAGTTTCTCTCGAGAGAAGTAAGTGGGAGGAAAGTAGAACTTCATGAAGTATTGCCTCTTGAACCGTAAAGTAGCGTAGCTCAAGAAAATGTTTCTTTGGTGCCTGCACCAGATAGAGAGGAAGTTAATGATGATGATCAAGGTACTTCGGATCAAGTTGCTACTGAACTTCGTAGGTCCACAAGGACGCGTTCCACACCAGAATGGTATGGCAACCCTGTCCTAGAAATCATGTTGTTAGACAACGGTGAACCTTCGAACTATGAAGAAGCGATGGCGGGCCCAGATTCCAACAAATGGATTGAAGCCATGCAATCTGAGATAGGATCCATGTATGAAAACAAAGTATGGACTTTGACAGACTTGCCCGATGATCGGCGAGCGATAGAAAATAAATGGATCTTTAAGAAGAAGTCGGACGCGGATGGTAATGTTACCATCTATAAAGCTCGACTTGTCGCTAAGGGTTATTGACAAGTTCAAGGGGTTGACTACGATGAGACCTTCTCACCTGTAGTGAAGCTTAAGTCCGTCCGAATCATGTTAGCAATTGTTGCATTCTACGATTATGAGATATGGCAAATGGACGTCAAAACGGCATTCCTTCACGGCTTTCTTAAGGAAGAATTGTATATGATGCAGCCGGAAGGTTTTGTTGATCCTAAGAATGCTAACAAGGTATGCAAGCTCCAGCGCTCCATCTATGGGTTGGTGCAAGCATCTCGGAGTTGGAACATTCACTTTAATGAAATGATCAAAGCGTTTGGGTTTATGCAGACTTATGGAGAAGCCTGCGTTTACAATAAAGTGAGTGGGAGCTATGTAGCATTTCTCATATTATATGTGGATGACATACTGTTGTTGGGAAATGATATAGAACTCTTGGAGAGCATAAAGGCCTACTTGAATAAATGTTTTTCAATGAAGGACCTTGGAGAAGCTGCTTACATATTAGGCATCAAGATCTACAGAGATAGATCGAGACGCCTCATAGGTCTTTCACAAAGCACATACCTTGATAAGATATTGAAGAAGTTCAATATGGATCAGTCCAAGAAAGGGTTCTTGCCTGTGTTGGAAGGTGTGAAATTGAGCTCGGCTCAATGTCCGACCACGACAGAAGATAGAGAAAAGATGAGTGTCGTCCCCTATGCCTCGGCCATAGGGTCTATCATGTATGCCATGCTGTGTACCAGACCTGATGTAAACCTTGTCGTAAGTTTGGTAGGAAGGTACCAAAGTAATCCCGCATGGAACACCGGACAATGGACAAGAATATCCCGAAGCACCGAAAAGGACTAAGGACATGTTTCGTTTATGGAGGTGACGAAGAGCTCGTCAGAAGGGTTACGCCGACGCTAGCTTCGACACGATCCGATGACTCTAAGTCACAAACCGGATACGTGTATATTTTGAATGGTGGGGCAAGAAGTGGTGCGAGCTTGCAAGCAAAGCGCCGTGGCGGGATCTACATGTGAAGCGGAGTACATGGTAGCCTCGGAGGTAGCACATGAAGCAACTGGATGAAGGAGTTCATTATCGACCTAGGAGTTATTCCCAATGCGTCGGGCCGATGACTCGCTCGCGGACAACACCGAGCCATTGCCCTTGCCAAGGAGCCCGTGTTTCACAAGAAGACCGCATACATCAAGCGCCGCTCAACTCCATTCGTGAAAATGTTCAAGATGGAGACATAGATATTTGCAAAGTGCATACGGATCTGAATGTCGCAGATCCATTGACTAAACCTCTTCCACGAGCAAAACATGATCAACACCAGAACTCTATGGGTGTTCAATTCATCACAATGTAACTAGATTATTGACTCTAGTGCAAGTGGGAGACTGTTGGAAATATGCCCTAGAGGCAATAATAAAATGGTTATTATTATATTCCTTGTTCATGATAATTGTCTATTGTTCATGCTATAATTGTGTTATCCGGAAATCGTAATACATGTGTGAATACATAGACCACAATATGTCCCTAGTGAGCCTCTAGTTAACTAGCTCGTTGATCAATGGATGGTTACGGTTTCCTGACCATGACATTGGATGTCATTGATAACGGGATCACATCATTGGGAGAATGATGTGATGGACAAGATCCAATCCTAAGCATAGCACAAGATCGTGTAGTTCGTCTGCTAGAGCTTTTCTAATGTCAAGTATCATTTCCTTAGACCATGAGATCGTGCAACTCCCGAATACCATAGGAGTGCTTTGGGTGTACCAAACGTCACAACGTAACTGGGTGGCCATAAAGGTACACTACAGGTATCTCCGAAAGTGTCTGTTGGGTTGGCATAGATCGAGACTGGGATTTGTCACTCCGTATGACGGAGAGGTATCTCTGGGCCCACTCGGTAATGCATCATCATAATGAGCTCAATGTGACCAAGTGGTTGGTCATGGGATCATGCATTGCGGTACGAGTAAAGTGACTTGCCGATAACAAGATTGAACGAGGTATTGGGATACCGACGATCGAATCTCGTGCAAGTAACGTACCGATTGGCAAAGGGAATTGTATACGGGATTACTTGAATCCTTGACATCATGGTTCATCTGATGAGATCATCGAGGAGCATGTGGGATCCAACATGGGTATCCAGATCCCGCTGTCGGTTATTGATCGGAGAGTCGTCTCGGTCATGTCTGCGTGTCTCCCGAACCCGTAGAGTCTACACACTTAAGGTTCTGTGACGCTAGGGTTGTAGAGATATTAGTATGCGGTAACCCAAAAGTTGTTTGGAGTTCCGGATGAGATCCCGGACGTCACGAGGAGTTCCGGAATGGTCCGGAGGTAAAGATTTGTATATAGGAAGTCCAGTTTCGGCCACCGGGAAAGTTTCAGGGGTCACCTGTATTGTACCGGGACCACCGAAAGGGTCCCGGGGGTCCACCGGGTGGGGCCACCTATCCCGGAGGGCCCCATGGGCTGAAGTGGGAAGGGAACCAGCCCCTGGTGGGCTGGTGCGCCCCCCCCCATGGGCCTCCCCCTGCGCCTAGGGTTGGAAACCCTGGGGTGGGGGCGCCCCACCTGACTTGGGGGGCAAATTCCCCCCCTTGGCCGCCCCCCCCCCTTGAGATTGGATCTCTAGGGGGCCGGCGCCCCCCTAGGGCCCCTATATAAAGAGGGGGGAGGGAGGGCTGCGCATCCAAGCCCCTGGCGCCTCCCTCTCCCCCCGTAACACCTCTCCCTCTCACTAACCTTGGCGAAGCCCTGCCGAGATCCCCGCTGCTTCCACCACCAAGTCGTCGTGCTGCTGGATCTCCATCAACCTCTCCTCCCCTTTTGCTGGATCAAGAATGAGGAGACGTCTCTCCCAACCGTACGTGTGTTGAACGTGGAGGTGCCATCCGTTCGGCGCTAGGATCATCGGTGATTTGGATCACGATGAGTACGACTCCATCAACCCCGTTCTCTTGAGCGCTTCCGCTCGCGATCTACAAGGGTATGTAGATGCACTCCTCTCTCTCGTTGCTAGATGACTCCATAGATTGATCTTGGTGATGCGTAGAAAAAAAATTATTTTCTGCAACGATCCCCAACAATATGAACATTTAGGGATCCGGGTTTGCTAACTTCAGCTGTGGATACTCTTGCCCCCACCAAATGATCGCCCAGGATCCCCCGTATCTTCCCTATGTCCGGTGAAGAGGGTGCTGCCGGAGGGGAAGGGTGCTTCAATGAAGCTCAGATGGGTTCCCAGGATGGTCTAAGATAAAGAAGAACCAGATAGGTCACAACTGTACAAGCCAGCGACGCGCCGGCGGCAGCCTTCCTGGGACCACACAGCGGCAGCCTCCCATGTTCTACTTCTCGTTGATGATGGCGGCCGGCACATCCCGTGCCCGCCGCCACCTCATCGACATCCGCACATGTGACTTCTTTCTTTGTGTGCATGGCGCAGTTACGTGTGCGTCGATGGCAGATGGTGCGGTTGCAGGCACTGGATGCGGCGATGCCTGATAACCCTCAAGTATAGGGGATCACAACAGTTTTCGAGGGTAGAGTATTCAACGAAATTTATAGATTCGACACAAGGGGGGCCAAAGAATATTTGAAGGTATTAGCAGCTGAGTTGTCAATTCAACCACACCTGGAGATTAATTATCTGCGGCAAAATGATTAGTAGCATAGTAGTATGATAGTTTTGATGATAGCAGCTGTAATAACAGCAACAGTGACACTGATAGCAGTGTTATTATAGCAGTTACGATAGCAGTAGAGACAGTAGTAACTTAGCAAGAACAATATATGATAAATTCGTAGCCATTGGATCGGTGACTTGTTGGATGATATTCATCATGTGACAGTTATAACCTAGAGCGATACGGCACTAGCTCCAGTTCATCGATATAATGTAGGCATGTATTCCGTAAATAGTCATACGTGATTTAGTAAAAGAACTTGCATGACATCTTTTGTCCTACCCTCCCGTGGCAGCGAGGTCTATATTGGAAACTAAGGGATATTAAGGCCTCCTTTTAATAGAGAACCGGAAAAAAGCATTAACACATAGTGAATACATGAACTCCTCAAACTACGGTCATCACCGAGAGTGGGCCCAGTTGTTGTCACTCCGGGGTTGTCGGATCATAACCGTAGTAGGTGACTATAACTTGCAAGATCGGATCTAGAACATGGATATAATGATGAATTCATAAACAGTTCAGATCTGAGTCATGGCACCCGGGCCCAAAGTGACAAGCATTAAGCATAGCAAATTCATAGCAACATCAATCTAAGAACATAGTGGATACTAGGGATCATGCCCTAATAAAACTAACTCGATTACATGATGAATCTCATCCAACTCCTCATCGACCAGCGAGACTACGAAGGAATTACTCACTCCCGGTTGGAAGCATCATGGAATTGGCGATGGAGATGGGTTGGTAATGACGAAGAACGAAGAACCCCCTCTCCGGAGCCCCAAACGTACTCCAGATCTGCCATCCCGAGGAAGAACAGGGCTTGGCGGCGGCTCCGTCTCGTTGATCGCGATAATTCTTTCTCCCTGATTTTTTTCTGGAAATATGTGATTTTATATTTTTAGGCGGGTTGTCTGCGCGGCCACCAGGTGGGTACAACCCACTTGGGCACGCCAGGAGAGGGGGCGCGCCCTGGTGGGTTGTGCCCACCCAGGTGCCCCTCTCCTGCAGGTCTTGGCTCCAGAAATTCTTATTATTGATATAAAACATCCTCGCAAAGTTTCGTTCCATTTCGAAAACTTTTATTTCTGCACAAAAACAACACCATGGTAGTTCTACTGAAAACAGCGTCAGTCCGGGGTTAGTTTCATTCAAATCATGCAAATTAGAGTACAAACCAAGAGGAAAAGCATGAGAAAAAGTCGATACGTTGGAGACGTATCAACTGCCCCAAGCTTAAACCTTTGCTTGTCCTCAAGCAATTCAGTTGATAAATTGAAAGTGAGAAAGAAAAACTTTTGCGAACTCTTTTGCTCGTGTTTGTATAAATAAGCTTAAAAAGCACCCAGGTTTTCAGCCAACATTATAACTAACCATGTCAACAATAACATTTACAGATTATAATGACTCATATCAATGACATAATCAGCTAGCGAGCAATAATAAAATATCTCAAACAGCAACACGTTGTCAAAACAACCATGAAATAATATGACAATAGTGGTATCTCGCTAGCCCTTTCTGATTGCGAGCACCTCCAAAGTTCAAGCTGCGACTAAACATTGCAATTCATGGTAGAAAAGATCCAGTCATGATGCACCCAACATTAGCTGCACATAATGCATAAATCATGACAGATGTGCCCTACTCAGTTTCTGGCGCTTGTTTTAGAAGGTGGTGACACAACATAAAAGTAAATAGATAGTCCCTTCACAGAGGAAAACCGTGATTTGTAGAGGTGCCAGAGCTCAATTTTTAAAACAGAGATAAATGATATTTTGAGACATGCACCCTTCTTATTCACTTCACGACCATCAGTTATCAATATCTTCCATGCTAAGCACGCTAGTGGCGGTTCCCAAGCGATAAAAGTAAAAGTTTTGACTCCATTGGAAGTTTTTGTCCGATTATTTCAGAGATGAACTTTTTTTCATGTTTGCAGTTTGGGACTGGACATCCCTATTACCGCCCATTTTCTCGTGCGATGGCGAGTGAATAAACAATCGACCTGAGAACAACCCGCTTAGCATGGAAGATACCGACCACCTCATGTCGTTCCACGAATGATCCAGGCACACAAAAAGGATAATTTTTAGAAGTTTTTAGAGATGGCACATGCAAATTTACTTAGGACGGCAGGGTAATACCGCATATAGGTAGGTATGGTGGACTCATCTGGAATAACTTTGGGTTCAAGGTTTTTGATGTACAAGCAGAGTTCCCACTTAGTACAGGCGAAGACTAGCAATTTAGGTTAAGAAGCGGCCAGCTAGAGAGCAACAATGATCATAACCATGCATTATGCGTAAGTAACATTGGACACTAGCATGAGTAGGATATGGACACCATGAACATAAATATCATAGGGGCTATGTTGGTTTTGATTCAACTACATGCATGAACATGTGCCAAGTCAAGCCACCCAAACATTCAAAGGAGGATACCATATCATCATACTACATCACAATCATTTTAACGCTATGTTGATATCCAAGATAAGTCATTATCAACTCACAGCTACTTATGCATGGCATGAGAAACTATAATCTCTAATTGTCATTGCAAACATGTTTAATCATAGTGGGTCGAATCATGGATACTAGGTTAAACATATTTACAAAAACAGAAAAAGTCGAGTTCATACCAGTTTCTCCCAGCCACGGCCAGTTCATCGGATGTCGTCATTATTGCCTTTCACTTGCACGACCGAATGATATGAAAATAATAATAGTGCAAGAATGTCGTGGACTAAGTTGGAATCTGCAAACATTTTATTCAACCAGAGAAGACAGGGTAAAATGTGCTCTTTATTAGTTCAACAATTATTAATATGAGAGCCACTCAACATTTTCATCGTGGTCTTCTCCTTGGTAAGACTCGAATAAAAATAAAAGAAGTTCAGAGAAACACACTGAAATATTTTCAGAGTTTTTGATTTTCTAGAACGGGCAAATGAAAGGGAAAAGCAAAAAAACAAGAAAAACTATTTACATGGGAAAGATCCCAACAAACAAAAGAAGAACAAGGAAATCTTTTTGGATTTTCTTTTTAATACTACTACTAAGCATGCATAGAAAGTAAACTAGCTACAACTAATTTTATTTGTTTTTTCTAAAGTTTTTCAAACACACAGGAAGAAAGCAGCAAAATAAATCTAAGCATGGATGATACAATGAAAAAGTGTGAACACAGACGAATAGAATGATATGCGTGAACATGAATATAATGTCGGTGAGAAACACGTACTCCCCCAAGCTTAGGATTTTGGCCTAAGTTGGTAATCGGTTAGTAGCCTAGAGGGTAGTAGTCTGCGTGGTAGCTCACAGAGGCTCTCGGTGTGGATGCCTCGGCATGCCGTACTGCCACCACTGCTGCGTTATGAGCTCGGTTCTTGCTCTCAAGAACAAAATAACTCCCCTTGTTGTGATAATCAAAAAGAGCAGGCGCATGCAAATATGTGTCCACAACAGATTTTTGGTTAAACATTAGATTGTAAGTGAAATTATCAACCTTTCCCTTAATGATCTTATGTTCTTTTAAAGTGTCAAAGTCTAAATACCACGTGGGTAGGATAGGATCAAAGGGCAAAGGTGAAACACCCAGCTCTTGTGCCAAACGTGTGGCATAAATTCCACCATAGAACGAGCCATTGTTAGCATTATGCTGAAGTCTACGTGCACCAATCGCTCCAAGGTTATAATTCCTTTCACCAGTGAGAGTGGTGTGAATGAGGCTCAAGAATACGGGAGAGAGCAATGGAGATTTTTTTTCTGGAGGTAAGTGATGATGTGAGCTAAAGAGATAAGTGAGGGGGCCACGTGGGGACCACAACCCACCAGGGCGCGCCCAGGTGGGTTGTGCCCACTTGGTGCACCTCCCTCTGGTATTATTTGCACCAGAAATTCAGAAATATTTAGAAAAAATTGTGTAAAATTTTTAGAGCATTCCGAGAACTTTTATTTTTGGATCATATTTTATTGCACGGGAAGAAAACATACAGAACATGGCATTTTATTTTATTTAACTAATAAAAATAAAAAAATAAAAGTAAGGGCAGAAGGTAGTGCTTACTAAATTCATCAACTTCATACCGTTCAAAAATGATTCATTAATAAGGTTGATCAGGTCTTACTAACAACCATTTCGATTAGCATGAAACCGAAGAACTTTCGTAAATCACTAAGTTACCTCAATGGGGATATGCATTTCCCCAACAATAAGCATTTCATATTTCTTTTTGACAGTAGGTAGAGGTATTTGAAAACTTTCAATAGTGATTGTCGGAGATTTTTCAATAACATTAATACCATTCATTTGGAATTGTTTCTTCGGAAAGTGCACCGTATGCTCATTACCATTAATATGAAAAGTGACCTTGCTTTTATTGCAATCAATAACAGCCCCTGCAGTATTCAAGAAGGGTCTACCAAGGATAATCGACATGTTGTCGTCCTCGGGCATCTCAAGTATAACAAAGTCAGTCAAAATAGTAACATTAGCAACAACAACGAGCACATCCTCACAGATACCGATAGGTATGGCAGTTGATTTGTCAGCCATTTTCAAAGATATTTTAGTAGGTGTGAGTTTATTCAAGTCAAGTCTTTTATATAAAGACAAAGTCATAACACTAACACCAGCTCCTAAATCACACAAATCAGTTTTACATAATTCTTTTTGATAGAGCAAGGTATAGTTGGTATTCCCGGATCTTCAAGTTTTTTAGGTACTCCATCTTTGAATGTATAATGTATAATTAGCAAGCATAGCGGAGATTTCAGCTTTCGGTATTTTTCTCTTATTTGTGATGATGTATTTCATATACTTTGCATAAGGAGGCATTTTTAAGATGTCAGTCAAGTGAGTACGCAAAAAATCCTAGCCTCGGCATTTCAGCAAATCGTTCAAATTCTTCATCATCTTTCTTTTTAGTTGACTTGGGTGGAAAAGGCATAGGTTTTTGAACCCACGGTTCTCTTTCTTTCGCCGCGTTTTCTAGCAACAAAGTCTCTTTTATCA